>JAOPSE010001635.1:0-124876 GCA_029449295.1 Zea luxurians
CAAAGGGCCTGCTGCCTTCAAATGACTGGCTTTGATCCTCTAGCAGGTGTCACACTCGGATATGTACTTGGCAATCTCCCTCTTCATTCTGGTCCACCAGTATAAGGATCTGAGATCATGATACATCTTGTTGCTGCCCGGGTGCATGGAGAATTTTGAAAGGTGAGCTTCATCTAGTATCTTCTTTCTGAGCTCAGGGTCCTTGGGAACAACCAATCGATCTCCAAACCATAAAATTCCCTTGCTGTCCTGATGGAAGCACTTGTATTTCTCCGCCTTCTGCTTGATCATTTCTTTGATAACCTGAACACCCTTGTCTTCAATCTATGCCCTGACTATTTGCTCTTGCAGTGTGGGCCACCGAGATATAATTTAAATCACCCAAAGAAACACTTCCAGGCTCAATTTGCACAACTCATCACACAGGGTGGTAACTCTTGCATCCATGCTCATACAATTGCACTGGGCCTTTCTGCTCAAGGCATCTGCTACAACATTGGCTTTGCCCGGATGGTAATGCACCTCCAAATCATAGTCCTTGATTAACTCCAACCATCTCCTCTGCCTCATGTTCAGATCTTCCTGAGTGAAAATGTATTTGAGACTCTTGTGATCAGTGTAAATGTTACAGTGAGCTCCCATCAAGTAGTGTCTCCATATCTTGAGAGCATGAACCACGGCTGCTAACTCCAGATCATATGTGGGTAGTTCTGCTCATGGGGTCTGAGTGCTCGAGAGGCATAAGCAATTACTCTGTTATCTTGCATTGAGACACATCCCAATCCAGTACGAGAAGCATCACAATAAACTTCAAAGGGCTTGGTATTATCAGGTTGAGCCAGCACTGGGGCTGTTGTCAAATGCTGCCTTAATGTATGAAAGGCATCTTCGCACTTTTGGCTCCAATTATACTTGACTCCCTTCTTTAACAGTTCAGTCATTGGTTTGGCAATTCTGGAGAAATCCGGAATAATCGTCGATAATACCCTGCCAATCCCAGAAAACTCCGAATCCGCCTCACTGTAGTCGGGGGTTTCCAATCCATTACCTCTTGTACCTTCTCAGGATCAACTGATATCCCGTCCTGAGAAATTGTGTGACATTAGAATTTAATTTCCCTTAGCCAGAACTCACATTTAGACAACTTGGCATAAAGATGATGATCGCGTAGCCGCTGAAGCACGATGTGCAGATGCTCAGTATGTTCGTCTTCATTCTTGGAATAGACCAGAATATCATCAATGAAACGACCAAACTTGTCTAACTCTAGCATGAATACTGAGTTCATTAGGTACATAAAATAAGCCGGGGCATTTGTTAGCCCAAAAGACATCACCAAAAACTCATAAAGCCCATATCTGGTTGAGAAGGCCGTCTTGGGAATATTGCTGGCACGGATCTTGATCTGATGGTAACCCGAGCGAAGGTCTATCTTGGAGAACACTTTGGCTCCCAACTGATCGAACAAAACATCAATGCGGGGCAGTGGGTATTTGTTCTTGATAGTCACCGCATTGAGAGGGCGGTAATCGACACACATTCTCAAACTCTCATCCTTTTTCTTCACAAATAAAGCAGGACATCCCCATGGTGAAGTACTTGGGCGAATAAACCCCTTGTCCAACAACTCTTGCAATTGCTTTTTCAATTCTGCCAATTCCGCGGGAGGCATCCTATAGGGTCTCTTGGAGATAGGAGCAGTCCCGGGTTGCAATTCAATGGCAAACTCAATGTCTCTATCAGGTGGCATTCCTGGCAATTTATCCGGAAAAACATTTGGGTAGTCACAAACCACTGGGATCTTTTCCACTAGGGATTCTATCATAACGAAGGCACAAGAACGGGTACAACCCTGATCAGGCAAATATAAACAGTCTTGCCATAAGCAGGGGAGTGAATTTCAATGGCCCTTGTTGCAATATCCAATACTGCCTGATGCCTGGTTAACCAATCAGTTTCCCAATATAATATCCACGCTATCCAATCCTAAGATGAGAAGGGTGGTTCTAATCACAATACTCCCCAATTTTATAGGCACTTGCCTGTTGATTTGGTAGGTGGCAACCCTGCCTCCTGGGGTCAAAATTGTAATACCCCCATCGGTGTGGTGAAAAGGTAACTGACACTTGGCACTAAATTTGGCACTGATAAAACTATGTGATGCACCAGAATCAAAAAGAATAATGGCAGGATAATTCAAAACTGTAAAGATACCAGTCATGACGGGTGCTCCCTCTGGAATATCAGCCATGGTGGTGAAGTTCAGCCTGCCCTGCCTCACTTGCACCTTCTGTCTCTTGCCTTGATTCTGATTAACATTCTGTCCCTCCTCTGCTGGTTTCTAGGGCAATTTTTGGCATAATGTCGGTGTTGCCACATGTGAAACACCAGGTGTCATTTGCTTGATGATGCTGCTGCTACTGTTGATTGTTCCTCTGTGCTGGAAACTGGGTACGGTTGGGTGCCTGCTGCTGCTGCTGTGGTCGGATCACCCATCGCCCTTGCTGCTACTGAGGTCCCCTGTTCTGAGTGTTAGACACAATCCTGAAGCGCTGTGGCTGGGCTGAGGGTCCGGCCACAGGGGTCTTCCTCTTCTTCTCTGCCTGATGAGCTGTGATACAGTCCTCCTGAGAAATGGCCATGTTGACCAATTCATTATAACTGTTGGCCCTGACTACGTTGAGGCGGTCACAGAGCTTAGTGCTGAGCCCCCCTCCTGAACCTGTCTCTCTTCTTCTCGTCCGTGTCTGCATACCCAGCATACTGGCACAGGTCATTGAAGGCATGAGCATACTGCAACACTATCCTATTGCCCTGAGTGAGTGCCAGAAACTCGTTGAGCTTTCGGTCCATAATACCGGCTGGTATATGGTGCCCCCTGAAAGCTGCCTTGAACTCTCTCCATTCCACCTCTCGGTCATCTGGCTGCATAGCAATAAAATGGTCCCACCAAGTCCTTGCGGGTCCACGAAGCTACTGGGTGGCGAACCTGACCTTAGTGACCTCTGAACAAACTCCATGGAGTAGCGGGAATTTGGATTCCACTACTCTCAACCATACATCGCATCCAGTGGGTCCTCTGCCCTGGTGAACAATGGAGGCTGGGTACTGAGGAACTCCTGGTAGGTGGCTGCCGCGGGGTGACGCTGATGATCTCCACCACCATAGTGCTGAGGTGGTGGCTGGCGCTGAGCTAGCTGCCTCAAGATCTCATTCTGTTGAGCCATTAGCTCCTGCAGAGTGGGAGGCGGTGGCGGCGGTGGAGGAACGCGCTCATTCTGACCACGACGCGCTCTCCCGGCCATCTGAAAAATCACATATATTCTCAATAACACATCTTTAAGTTTCAAGGTTCAATCGCGAAGAAAGAGTCAAAAGGCAAAGTGATAGATTCTTGCATAAACATAAAGGATTTCACAAGGCATAAACTTTTCTTCCCAAATTAAGACTAACATCATCCATCAACCATGCTTCCAAAAGAGTTTATCATGATTACATCAATGGCCCAAAAGACTCAACTCTATCTAGCCTAGTACCCCAAGGGTGCAAAAGCTAAGCTAGCTTTGAGGAGTCCCACCATTACCGACTTCTAGCCCTACTCCTGATACCTAGTGAGCGAACGAGGCAACACTCGACTCGGGGGAAGGTGGTCTCCCTGAGCCAGCAGTGTCCAAGCTGGAGGCAGGCTCCTCTCCTCCCTCAATGTTGACGTCCTCGTTGGCCTCCATATCCTGGATCTCCTGGTGATGCATATCTAGGTGCTCATTAGCCTCGGCAAGCTACTGCTAGGTGTTGATATGCTGATCCTCGAGAACCTCGATGGTGTTCTCCCTTGTTCCCACTAATTCCTCCAGCTCTTGGATCTCATTTGACAGCTGCTCCACCTATAAGTCTTTTCCACCATCTCAGTGGACAAATCAACCACAAGCTCCTCTCTGTTGTCCAGGGTGATCTTCGTTGCCTCCAATAGTGCCATCAGATGGGACATTGCCTCACCACGCATCTGTTGCAGACGGTACAGGGTTCATGCACCGCACTGTCAAGTGAGCAGTCTGGTGGGTAGATAGCCCAGATGTCCTTGGCATGCTCCACCTGATCCTTCCACATTGGGTCATCCTCCTTCTCAGCGGGAACAAACCAATGGGGTGGGTGGACAGCTCCAAGGGATGGAATCCGCAGAAAGTGGTCAACCCGTGCAGAGCAATCGCCTCGATCGTATCCTCAGCCGGTATCCAAAGGACTCAGAGTCCAGCGAACGCCAGCCTGGCTGCAGGGATGAGGCTCCAAGGTCATCCTCACCCTACAGCGGGGCACTCGGTGCTTCTCGAACTGCTGCACCGCGTACTGAGGAGGTGTCGTGTATCCGGCCCCCTGAAGTACCTCCCACAAAATACGGGAAAGCCCTCTCGTGCAAGCCCGTCAGTGTGGGACATGCATTCCCGTCGTCTGAGGATCCGTGGGAAGTCATCTGTGTATGGTTAATCGTAAGTAAAAGAAAAAGATTAGAAAAAGAAAAGGAAACACAACTCAGCCTCTCTCTAATTATGACAATGGTATTGGGGTACTTTGTTGGTCATCATTTTGTATTTAAGTCCTTACTCAATTATCCATTTGTTTAATTAAGAATGCATGCATGCTCATCCTGAACGACCTCACATCAATGTAAAGGGAATAGGGAAGAACTCCCATCCCTTATAGTAGCCTGTAGGGCTTAATCACTTAGCCACCTAACTACCCCTCTATCATCCTAAGGCTTCACATCCTAGGTCTATCCTGATCGTCCTATGATCTATCCAACATTTGTTTCTATCAAGTTTTACTTCAGAAAAGGATGGTATTTATATTTAATTGATTCCTCTGTGGTGGTACAAGCTCCGATACCAGCTGTGGCGGAACTGCCCGAATTATTCCAAATTAAGTGCCTAAGTCCCGCCTTAGAGGCTAGACCACACTTAAGTAGGAATAACCCGTCAATCCTCGGATCTAGTCCGACAAGGCCACTGACAGGATCAAGTACCACAATCTCACTCGATGGTGAGTCACAGAGCAAATACAATAAAGCATAAAACCATACATTAAGGAGTATTAAATTATTACAGCATCATCGGAGTTTTGCAAAAGTAGTCATCATTGTTCGAAGTGCAGCGGAATAAAACTAACGATAATTAAATGGAGGGATGGGAAAGCCTGTCCCATCACTCACATGCTCCTCCTCAGCCGAGGCGGGGTCCCACTCAACAGTTCAACACAGTGGCAAGATGGACGGCCAAGTCACTCTAGCAACCATGTCCTCCAAAGAACCTGTAAAATTGTGCCACAAGCAAGGCTGAGTATACTAATACTCAGCTAGACTTACCCGGTGTGAGGAGTCTACTCCTCTACCTCTAGACATGCAACTGTTTGGCTGTGGGGTTGGTTGCCAAAAGCACTAGCTGAGTTTCTATATCAAGTTTTAGCTTTGTCAAGTTTAAGTGTGACTCTCTTAAGGCTAAATATGTACTATCTACTCATACATAGTAGCAAACATTTTTAGCAATCAACATCTTGTATCAACTCATCATATTTCCACTTGTTACTCAATGTAGCAGCATGGATCAAGCAGTCTCATTAGCTGCGAGAAGCAGATGATTCGAATCGAGTTTTTATCCTTGCAAGGTAAACCTAAACACACGACGTGGCGAGGCACTCCGTCTCCCACACACATCAACCGTCCCCATCGATTCCCCGTCAGCAGAGAGGGGCTCACCGCCTTGGCGTACAATGCCTCACTGACCCCGACTGCCGTCGTGTAGTGACCGCACTTTACCCACCATAACCGGAATGGGAGACCTCGTCTCAGGTCGCGTGAGGAGGGCAATCTGCTGCCAGGTTCACTCAGGTACTAGGCTTACCGATTTACCATATTTCTCGCTATATGTTTAGTACGTTCAAATGCTTGACTCACGGTACCACACCTTAATCCTTATTCCAATTTTTATCCCGTGGACGACCAATCCCGGGATTGTTGTCCACCAACCAACACCATTATGATAAGAAAGTGGATACAACCAATTCCTGACCTCGCGCGAGTGCTAGAAAATCACTCGACTTCTACCGAGATCCCTAATTAGTAAAGCAGCTACCTCGACCTAGCATACTAGTATTCATCTCAACAGGATTCCTGAGATCATGCAACTAGGGTTTCAAACAACTCCTACACCTGAGTGCACAATCAATCCTACAATCATTAAGTATAGTAAAATAGCATAAATAACAGGTTATGCATAAACCGGGGCTTGCCTTCCAAAGCTGTGGCAGGCATATCCTCTGGTGCAGGCTCTGGTGCTGGATCTGGGGCTACCTCCTGAGCAGCTCCTTGCTTCGGCACGAGGACGTACTCTCCGTCAGCGAGGTTGCAATCTATCGAATGCAATGAAAATGTATGTCATGATTATGCAGGATTTAACAACTTTATGCTAAAGGAAGAAAAACTAAGTTAGTTCGTAACGTAGGGTTTCTTGGTCATACGTGGCTTTTAGTAGTTTATGCTTATCATTCTAGGTTTAGGTTTCGGTAAGGATAAGCATAGTGGATTTGTATTTTTCCCCTTACATAATTCAGTGGGTAATTTAAAAAGGGTTTTGCTAGTTGGGCTAGGTGACACAAATTTCTATTATCAATTTCTCCTTTTTCATTTTCTAATTATGAATTCTAGTGTGGGTTTGAACTACAACAGTGGTTTAATTTTTTTCTCAAAAATTTTGTAAAAATTACAGTGGGTTGCCATTGGTCACTATAGCCTGTTCTAGGAATTTGAGGTTCAAAATAAAAAGGCTATGCTTTGGACAAAGATAACAAAAGTTGTGTAAATGGGCCACTTTGTACTACAACTCTTAACTAGGGGTGGGTTCTGTCCTAAGGGTTATTTTTGTTGGCATCTAACAGTAATAATAAGCTTCTGTGCCAAAAATCACAGAAAGCTAAGGGATGGTTATTTAGTTGTGATTTTCCAAAGTTTTAATGCCAAAAAGGTACTTTCTACTTTCTTGTTATTTGAAAATGTCAAACAGCAGATTTCATATTTTTCCTAAGTTCTTAATAACAAAACATTAATTATCCCAAGGTTTGGGGTGTTTTTGCCTTGGGGTTATTTTTCTAGGTTTTTTCTAAGTTTTCCTTGTTTTCTCAAAATAAAAGGTATCCCAATTATTTTGTACTAAACCAGAGTATAATAAATTTTTCTAGTGAACTATACTGAATAAGTAGACTAACAAAAATATGGGGGCTCCCTGATTCTTTATTTAATTTACCTTTCCTATTTTCTTTAACCTTAAGCACAATGTAAAATAAATGCAAACTCTACCTTAATGGGGTGGACAGAGGGGTTTATCATTTTTAAATAGGTCAGTAGGGGGTCAAGTACTTCTCTAATTTTTCTTAACCTCAGTCAATTAGTGCAACTATTTTTCTTCCTATTATTTAGTTTTTGGCCAAATTAATATTTAAATCAGAACCCTAAAGTTTTCTATAGCACATAGGGTTTTTATATTTTTCTTAAGTAGTCTACATTATTTAAGATCTGGCAAAATTGGTTTGACTTGATTTGGGTGAATAAAACAGAAGATATGAATTATTCAAGTTCTGTTTGAATTTAAATCAGATTTATTAAAAGGTTTCCTAGAAAAACCACTTTGCACCGAAGTCCTCGGGTTATTTCCAAACTAACTCTCTCAGTTATACCCCCGCGCTACTATTCATCCGAGTCACTGACATTGCGCAAAACCCTCTAGCTTTCTCTTCTTCTCCCCCCGCGGTCCCTCCCTAGGTTTAAATAGTACCCACAAGAAAGAAAAGGGCGGCGCGGCTTACCGACGATGAGAGAGGTCCGGCGAGGGGCGGGGTTGGCTCCAGGAGGTCCTGGCGGACACAACGGTGTACGGCTCGACGGCGGGGGTGGCCGGAATCGTCCGTCCACGTGCGCGGGCGGGTGCTCTCTTCGGCGGTAGGTGCTCCGGCCAAGCCACGGCGATCTAGTTCAATCCACTGGCACGGTGAGCTTCACGTGGTGACGTAGAGGCTGTGTGCACAAGGAATTGAAGAATGGAGCAGAGGATTACCCGGTCTACGCTCGCCGGCGGGTCGGGTGAGCCCGACGACTGTGGACTAAGCCTCTCCGACGAAGCAAACTCTGATTCCTCACTCGGGGAGCTTCACCGAGGTGTGCACAGTCTTTCCGAGGGATGGACGGGGTTGGGAAGGGACCTATTGGCCGGTCTAAAACGGTGGCAGGGGGATCGGGCGGCCGCGGGCAACGCCATGCACGGGCAAACGCCGGTGGTTTTGGGCTCTGGTGAGGTCGAGCGCAGTGCGGAGGGGTACGGTCAGGTCCCTGGGTGCTTTTATAGGCACGAGCGCAGGCCATGGCGCCGGCTGGGCTTTGGCGCGACGTGGGGCACGCGGGGCGCGTGTCGGGCGTGCTCTGGCGAGCCCAGAAAGCGTCGAACACGTGGCCGTTGCTTTCTGCCCTTGTTCTTGCGCCTGCTGAGCAGCCAAACGTGCGAATCTCGCCCTATGGCTTGTGTAAGATTTCTTCCCTGCACCTAGGGCTACCTAGTTCCTGTAAGTTCCAAGGGAGAATCGGGTCTGGTTAGAAGATATGGTGGCGCCAAGTCTTGTTTGTCTGCAGTGTTCAAACCCGAGACAAAATAGGTGCCAACTCGTGTCAAACGGTCCTTGGCTTGGGTTCAAACACTTCCAGGGGGTTCCTTAGATAATTTGGCTCCTTTTTGTTATTTAGACCCTGGGGTTTTGATGCCATTAGCTAGGTGAACACCCCTGATCTCTAGATTAGGGCTGATTTTGGACTTAGAGGGAATGGGGGTGATTCCATAGTGTTCTCCACTTGGGGCTGATTTAGGGGTCTTTTTGCAAAGTTCCTTTACTGGCTTTTGTAAACATTTTGGTACTCTTAAACTTTGGTTAAGGTTTAAATTATGAAATGTGCATTTGCTTGATCTTTCTCTCAACTAAAGGCTTCAAGAGAGGGGACTCAAGGTTCAATCCTACCTTGCCCAAGGTGATATTGCCTAAAAGCTTGGGTAATGTTTTGGTCCCTGGCATTTCTTAACTCACTCATGCTTCCAAGGTCTTAAGTGCTCCCTCTCCTCCATGTTTTAACCACATGTGATAATAGGTATATGTGCCATTAGGAAGCCAGCACCTTGGTAACACCTGGGGTGTTACTCCCGTGCCCTCCGAAGAGATGACGTTGACTTCTCCATCGACGCGCGAGAATGCTCCACCCCTCCCCCTTCTTATTGCTAAGGGCTTAACCTGGGTTCGCTAGGCCCTCCTCGTGGTGGGGGAGGTGGTAGAGGTTGGAATGGTCGGCCATTCCCGATGAAATTCTTGAAGTCTCTGTAAGTTCCGCAGGGTGTGGCGCATATCCTTGTGATACAGGCATTGGGCATCGAGGATGTCATCCAGTGTCCGCTCGCCTCCACGGGTGCCCCTCGGGCATGAGCAACGGGTGGGTCCAGCGACATGGACCTCCTCATGGAGGTCTCTTCTCCCAACGCTTGTCGGGTTGCTGGTTCATGTCGTGTCGCGGCGCCGGTGGCGCAGGTTTTGCTCCCCTGATGAGGTCCTAAGCTCGTTCATCAGGCAGTGATGTAGAGGGTCCGCTTCTCGAAATAGTTGTTTGGAGGTGGTCAGCGCTTTCTGCAGTATGGCTCGGATGAAGGCCGAGTCATTAGATCCTCGGTAGAAGTCCTCAATCACTGCCACCTCAGTGACCTCGAGGATACAATTTCTCATGGTCTGAAACCTCTGAGGTATGACCGAGAGTGTTTCATCCCCCCGGCGCCTAATGGATTTGAGGTCCCATGGCTGCGCTGGCTTATCGGAAGGGACTGAAAAGTTGGCGATGAAACGCCGACTGAAGTCGCTCCAGTCGTCGATGTAGTCTCGCGGTAGGTGTTGTAGCCACTGCAATGCGTCCTACCCGAGAACGATGGGCAGGTATGCGGTCATCACATCTTTAGTTGCCCCATCGGCCCCCGGCGATGGTCGTATAGACGGCCAACCAACCTCCCGGGTCCCTGCTTAGGCTTCATACTTGTCAACATTAGAGACCTTGAAGTTTGGGGGCCACCTGGATGGCCTTAAGACGCGGAGTAAGCGTGGATACTCCACATGTGTCCTCCTGCCGACGTTCATGGGTGTCCCCCCCCCAGGGAGGGGAGTCACTGATGTGTCGTCTCGACCGTCCCTGGGTCGGACCACTAGTTGAGCCTGCCACCGACTCAACTCGGGTGGTGTGACTTCGAGTCGGGATGCCATGGTCCCCGATCGTACTCCTCTTAGTGTCTTATCTCGTTTCCGTGTCATCGTTCCGCGAGCGAAGCATTGATGGAGCTCAGTGCGTCTCACCGACAGTTGATGGCGTGCACGCAGATCGCTTGGGGGATGAGCGAGGGGTAGAAGATGATTAGCTACCCGAGTGAGCAGCCATCGATAACCTTCAGCATCCCGAGTCCAGGGGAGGCCATCAGCTATCCGAGCCAACACTCCTCTGACTTCACTCGGTGTGTTCATTGCACGAGCAATGTCAGGGTTTAGGTTTCGAGCGAAGAGAGGGTTCTCTCGACGTAACCTCGCATCCTGCTCAGCTTGTTCTCGGTCCTGATCTTGAGCCTGTCGGCGGTCTCATCGGCGAGAAATTCCTCATTTCTCTGAAGACTCATTCATCAGGAGTTTCCCCTACTTCTGAGACTTCATCCAGGATATGGGCTACGCTGGGTCCCGTTCCCCAGCTTCGTGATGTCATCGATATTCCGACGTCTATTCTCCATCGCCGAGCTTCCCTCTAGGGAGGTTCTTCCCCTGGCACGGTTGGCTCATCGTCGAAGATGGGAGATGACTCCAATCTCCCCCGATGAAGAGGACATCAGGGTAGAAAGGAGTTGCTGCAGTGATGAAATTCCTTTCTGTCCTTCTTTGAGGGTGAAGGCGTCAGAAGGATAACTTGATAGGCCTCCATCCCGCTTGCTTCTTTCTTTCTTGTGATCCGTGTCTACTTCTTTGTGGACGAAGTGGACAACGGGGTTCTTCAGGTAAGTGAATTCCCGGCTCTTGACTCGCAGAAGGTAGTCTTCGCTTGGGGCGCAGGAGGTTGCGCTATCTGCTGCCTTGTTCCGGCTTTCCTAGAGATTTCTGAGGAAAGCCTTTTCTTCGGTGGATCCGCTATGCGGTGCAGAATTCCCTCCTCATCTGGCTATGGACGAGATGGTCCTGAAGCAGAACACGATCTAGGGCGGAGAGCGATCTTGCATTGGGAGTGACAGCCATTGAGCTAGATTGGATCAACGACACACCCCCTACCTGGCGCGCTAGCTGTCGGTGTTTGGAGCCTGACTGCGCACGCCGGGGCTACCCTCGTGGTGCTTTTGGGTAGGACGGTGCTGTTGACTATAACTCAATGGTTCGTGCGAGATGCATGAGAGACGCCAGGCGATTTTCTGCAGGTTCGGGCCGCTTTGAAATGCGTACACCCTACTTCCTGGTGTGGATCTTTATGTGGTGGGTTACAAGAGAAGTCTCCTAGTGGAGAAAAGCTAGTGGGTTGAGTAGATGGTTGGTCGATCAATCGATGGAAATGATGGGGTAACCCTCTAGGCCTTATATACTCGATTGTGGGGCATTACATGCATATATGATGACGATGTGTACCTAAGTAATAGTGAATCGACTAAACTTATCTTCCTATAATCTTGCCGATTAATCCTTATTTTGTTCCGACGTCTGAGGGTGTTGCGTGGGAGAACCGGATCAGCGCTAGGGATAACGCTTAAATCCAACGAGTCTTCTAGGCCTAAGCCTGCTTTTTCTCCGCGTTGGCCCATTCCGTCAGTGATTCTCTCTTGGCCCACGAAGGGACGGCCTTGCGAGACAATAGGCCCAAAACCTTTCGCGAGACCTTCCTTCCTTCTAGTGGATCCGAAGGATATCCATCCCCCATAGGAACTGAGATGCTATGGATCGAATCGGAGGATCCCGTGGAACGACCTAACAGATTATGTTGAATGGTTTACGGGGAGGATAAATCTGACATATGGGGCCCACTAGCTAGTGGCTAATACAAGAGGCGTGGGTGCGGCTGTTTTTCTGCGATGCTGGGCCCTACCTGCCAGTAAGAGGGGCGGTGGGGAGGTTGTGGGCCGCGCGGAAGGTAAGGGGAAATGGCCCGTAGGTGTGGCAGAACGGTTAAGTTGGGTCGACGCCAAGGGTCCTCCCTACGGGGTCGGGGTAAGTTTGCGGCCTAGATATAGGTATGATATGTTTTCTTTTATCTCTTTCTTTTTCTTTTTATACATTCTTTCATATTTCGAATTAAAATTCTAAATGAGGTTTCAAAGTTTTAAATCGAATGCACAAATCAAAATCTCCAGCATGAAAGTGCAAATTAAAAGTTTTATTTTAATTATTTTATTACCTAGGGAAATGCTTGAAAACATGCGATACACACATATTACTAGTTTACTTTAGGAAAAAATGTTATTTTCGAATATGTGGTCAATTAAAAGTTAACTCGAAAATGAATATTCATTACTCACATATTTTAGGAGAAAGTAATATATAATCTTTACCATGAGCTATTTTATTTCAAGTATTTTTAAAACTGTGCTTTAAAGTTTAGAAAGGGGAATAATAAATAGATTGAAAATCTTTTTTATTTATTGCTCCAGCTTTTAGTTTTAAGTTTTGGATCTAAGTTTTGAATACCAAACTTTTAATATGACCTAATGATTAATTTTTATAATTATAATTATTTTAGAAAAAAAGGTCAAGGCTTAATCTTTCATCAGATGACACTTTAATTTGTTTTTTTTTTGTTGAAAAGTGGTACAAAACCCAAAATTAGGATTTTGAAAGTGTTAGACCAACATATTGTATAAAAAAAATAATTCAATAGGCTAGGCAGGTGGCCTCCTTCAAGCTGGGCACGGCGGCAATATAGTAGGGAGAGTGTGTGTGACAGCCGTATAGAAGTAGTCGAGGCCGAAATTATGGAGTTAGCTTGTCATAGAAGTTTGGCTTCAGCCTTGAGCGGTCGAGCCCAACCGCAGCTACTAGCCCATAACCACTGGCAGTGAGCCCAGAGGCCGACCAACGTCCATGCTACCAAACTTTCTTCTGACCGAATGCTGAGACTGAGCTGATGCATCTACGGGGCGATGGCCAGCGTGGAGCCTTTCGGCAGGCCCAGCGTGTTGGCTTGAGGAAAAAAACATGCTGATGCACGCCGCCACCAATGACCGCACAGGGCGGCCATTTCCTCTACGACCACTGAAAAATTCTTTTCAACGCACGCTCCATCGGCATCAATGAGCAGTGTTTGCCCGGCTAGTTTGTGTCAGCCTGACAGCGATGGTGAGCTCTGCAAGTCTGCACGCAACCACGCAGGCCGCCGCCAGCGCCGGTTGAAAACGAGAGCGTGCGTTTAGTGCCGGACTGAAGCCAGTCGCACCACAACGCACGCATGTGCGATCGATCAAAGATGTTGGCACGCAAACCAGTGAAGCGAAATGCTTGTTCGCCATTGACTACCCAGGGCCCGGTGGTGACAATTCGGGGTCCTAACTCCTAAGTGATAATATATATAGAGGTACTATACAGAGGTTTGAGTCTGTTAATTTTTTTTCAACTTTTAAATGATATCTAACGAATAAAAGAAGTTGATGATTTATATAATTTTATTCAAAATAGTATGACTAGAAATATTGTTACAATATTTTATAAGTCGTAATACAAATTATGTAATATAATTCTATATTCGTTTGGAGAGCGAGTATTTTACTTTTAATTTGTCAAACTAGCCTAAAACTTAAAATGCACGGTAAACTAAATCTAAATACATTGAGCAAATTTTCTGGAAAAAAAAAATCAGCAAACTAAACTGAGATTAAGCAACGTAGGTTATCGGGGTCGGTCCTCCGGTAAGGCTAGAATTAAGAAATGCGACAGGCATAAGTGTACAACACCTTTCGTCCTTCTCGCACCAATCAATATTTAGAACTCATCATCAAACAAATTGTTGCGCGACCTCGAAGAGGAGATTGTGTCACAACCCGGGTTTTAGGAATAATGTGTATCTCTATACCTAAAAACCACATATAGCAATAGCAGATACTAACCCAAAAATTCTGTGGTAAACAAGGTATAAAGATAGTCAAACTAGGATAACCTATTAGGTCCCATCAAAATTAACATATGCAGATCATTATGATTAATCAGAACATGACTGGGTAAAAGAAGTGATCAAGGGCACAACTTGCATGGCACTTGAGATTCTAGGTACCAACTTGCTCTTTAGATGACTCGTGACCTCGCGCTAGTCGTAGCAATACAAACAAATAGTGTATAGGTAAAATTAACATCACACCAAATATATATGCAAAATACATATTAATATCTGCATATTGAAATAAGATCACAGGAACATGAATTATTAAATTTGGAGTTATAGATTTTAAGTTATGGATTTCCAAATATTCTATGTTCTTTGTATAAGATTAATTAAGATAACAGTTTTAATGTGGCTTTTATATCAAAAACAGTGGCACTAAATGATAAACAATAATATTACAAATTATAGGAACTGGAATGGACTAATTTGGACTTAATATGAATAATTCTATGAATTATACAGTTCTAGAATTATTTTTGTATTGATAATCAAATTCCAAATTCATTTATCTGATTTTCCTGGAACTCTAGACTGGGCGTCAAAAACAGAGGAACGCAGGGGTAAACTCGCAAAATTTCCCCAGACTCAGTAATCACCCGCGTAGGATGGTCGGTCTATTCTTGAATAAGCCAAGGGCTTATCTTGCAAAAGTACAGATCAAAAGGGGTACGCAAGGATCATGGCCGTTGGATCAAAAGCAAATGGTCCCGATTAGATTGCCATTAATTTGAATCAGTACACGTCGTTGCCAATCGGATCAAGATCCAACGGTCCAGATCCGATCCAGTGAATGGTTATCATGGGTTTTAATCTCAGCCGTCAGTCCAACATCCAACGGCCCATTCACGCACACCATCACTCCTTCCCCCGCAGCTAACCCCGACGGTGGTACACACCCCCACCCCGCGGCGGCGCTCCACCGGCGAAAGGGTGTAACCGGCACTTAACGCCCTACACTAGAAACGAACGAGCGCTAGACGAGGCTGAGGACGAGGTGAATCTAGGGAGCTTATTACCGGCAATAACGACGTGGAGGAGCTAGTTGCAGCAAGGGGATGATGCCGCGGCGGCAAAGGAGCTCCGTCGAGAAAATTCGAGCTCACCAGCCCTCCGCGTGACGAGGACCACCACCCAGAGCTACCGTGAAACCCCTCGGCCAACCCCCAATGCCACGAGCGGCACCGGGCGCAAGCACCCACGGCGGCGAGACGCTCCTGGCTTCCTCTCTTCACCGCACGGGGCGACGAGCAGGATTGGTGCTGTTTGATTTGGGGAAATGAATGGGGGGTCAAGGCGGCATACATATATACCGGTATCCGGGGTTAGTTCCGACAATCTCTGCAAGATCCGTGATGGAATATCCATGGCGGCCCGCACCGGCTCCGCGGAAGGCGGCATCTGCTGCAAGGAGGAACACAGGGCTGAGTAGTGGGCCCCACGCGCCAGTGTAACCAAGGCACGCGCGGTGTAGCCAGGCCGCCTAGCACATGTGTGAGGGTTATGACAGCACGGCCCCAACGGTAAGTGAAGCGAGAGGGAGCAAACGCGCGCCAGTGGAGTTGAAGGGAGCTGGGCTAGCGCGGTGGAAAAAGTGGTATTGGGCCTAGGCGCGCGAGAATTCCGCCCAACCAGTTCTGCCAGGTTTCCACCCTTTTTCTTTATTCATTTTCTTTCTATTTATTTTCTATTTGAATCAATTTTAATAGAGTTTAAATTTTCAAGTTGGGAGTGCACAATCAAGAAAAAAAAATCAGCATGTAGATGCAGGGTTTATTTATTATTTTATACTAATCATTTATTCATTAATGTTCTAGAATGTATATGCATAGGGGAATAATTTAGCTAGTTTAAATCAAATTAAACTTTCCTTTCTTATGTTTTTATTTAAAAATTGGAGATCAAGTTTATGTTTTCCATAAAATGTATCACCAAAGATTATCACCAGAGATCAACCTTTCTTTATCTATTTATTGGTCATTTAGTAGTCACAATTGATTATGAAGAGGAAATGCCTATTAAATTCCAAAGGTTTTCAAAAATTCTATAACCATTATCATTGCTATTCTTAGTTCTTTACTCTATTATATTTTTTCTTACCAACTTTATGTTTTACAAATCCTACCCCCGTTAATAGAAATCTCATCCTCGAGATTTGTTTAGGAAAGGGATGTACCTTTTTCTTTTTTCACATATATGCACAAACAAAATCTCAACAATGATGCATAATTTATTAGCAAAACATACGGTCAAATAGACCTTATTTTTTATTCCTAAATAGTAAAAATACTAACTACTAGCTAAATATTTAGGTCTTACAAATAGTAAAAATAGATCTATATATATATATATGTTTATTTCTATTTATGCTCTATCCTTGTTGCTCGTTGACTTCTTCACCGACTACCTCATCCTCAACTAGCACTTCTTGAATTTCAAGTTCACCAGGTTCAACTTCTACTTCTGCATGATGGGCCTGTCCCCGGTTGGCAGATAAGGGCTGACTCTTTCCTGCCGAGGCTTGTCCGTGCTTCATTGGAGCTGGTGTAGTGTAGGCAGCCCTGTTGGGACAGTAGTTTGGCGTAGTGTCTCGGTTGTCCACACTTGAAACATGCCCTGTTGGTGGTTGTGTTAGGAGCAACGGGTCCTGCTGGGGTGCCTGCTTGCAGAGAAGCAGTTGGTGCCTGTTGAGTTTGCTGCCCGGAACTGCCATGAGCTGGTGTACTTGGAGTGGTAGTATAGCGAGGACGGGAACTATTTCCAGCCTATCCTTGGTTAGCAGCCCTTATTTTCTCTCCAAACTCACACCTCTAGTTTTCCACAGCAATAGCTTTGTCAAGTAGTCTTGGGAAGGACGGGAAGGTGTGTGATACCAGTTGATATTGTAGGGGTCCAATCAAACCGGCCAGAAAGAGCTCTTGCTTCTTCTCATCGTCTTCAACATCCCTAGGAGCATATCGAGATAGCTGGATGAATTTGTCCCTATATTCACTCACGAACATACTTCCTTGCTTAAGGGATAGAAACTCCTTTCTTTTAATCTTCATGAGTCCAGCAGGAATATGGTAATTCCTGAATTGAGTAGAGAATTCTGCCCAAGTAATTGTGTCGATGGCAGCATGAGCAAAGCAGTACGCATCCCACCAATCCGCAGCGGGACCAGTAAGACGACCTGATGTGTAGAGCACTTTTTCTCTGTCCGAGCACTGAGCTATGTTGAGCATTTTCTCTACAGACTTTAGCCAGTCATCAGCTTGTAGTGGGTCCGCAGAGTTAGAGAAGGTTGGTGGTTTGTGACTCAAACTCCCGGTGCTTATCCCTGGGTGGGAACTGGTGGTGGAGGTGGAGGTAGTGGTGCTTGCTGCTGTTGCTGTTGCGCCCTTCTCTCCTGACATATTTCCTCTCGCTCTTGGTGCATCTCCTGGCATATATCCTCTCGCTCTTGGCGCATCTCTTGACGTTCCAGTCGCATCTGAGCGTGCATGTCTGCCATTGTGTCCGCCATTTGCTACATTATTCGCATCTGGGCTGAAATAACTGGATCAGCACCGACTGGTGGAGGATTTGGGGGATTCATCTCTGCTTGTTGCTGTTGTCTAAGCACCCTCCGGTTATATGGATTGGTAGGTAGATCAATTCCTCCTCCCTTCCTGGTATTGACCATCTGAGTTAGAAGCACATGGTAAGATAGTTTTTGCAAGGGAAATCATTTGGTAGGCAGAATGAATAAGATAATAGCTGGTTATGTACTGAAGATTCCTTGGCAGGGCTTAATCCGTTGTTTTATGTCAAGATTGGGGGTAACTAGTCGTATAAGGTGAATGTCCAAAGGTAAGATAGAATCTGTCAAGATGAGATAGATACCGAATACTAGATTGTATAGTTATTTTATAAATACTATCCTTTATGCCTAGATATATATGCAGATGTAATTGTGGACATTGATCCACAACCCATCACACTCAATCAAAGATCCAAATCAGACAAGTATCATAAGAACATTCACTCAAGCGTATAGATACCTATAAAAATAGATTTGTTTTTGCTCCTAAGATTAGGTCTCCTATTCATAAAGGCCACTTTAGGTACGGGACTTCAAAGTGTGAAATCCACATTTGTCTTTAGAATGAAAAGGTACGAATAATAAGAGTAAAGCGAAAATAGATGAGGAAAGATTAAGAAAAGTTTAGAAAAGAATCAGAGTAGCAAAGGTAAGTAAGTATTGGTTGTCCAGTTCTATCTAGGTTTCGTCATACAGTCAACATTCTTCTGATACCACTTCTGTCACACCCGGATTTTAGGGGTCCAAAAGCCGGGCGTGAAATAAACACCAGGTGTGCTAGAACCAAGTCTCACACATATGATGAATAGTGGTACAGAAACGAATGTCACATCTTTACTATATAATAGGAGTTATGTACAAATAAATAAATAATTACATCATATGAAGTCAACGGTCTAGCAACCAAAGTTGACTGGGAGACGACGGCCTAGACCTCTCATGAACTCGTCACACAGCATCCTCCATGCGCCTCATCCTGCGGTACCTGTTCTTGACCTGTAGGGGGTTATGAGACAACAAGAGTGAGCTCACATACGTTCATCGCTCAACAAGTTGTGGGAAAAAATGTGCATGAATTCGCCAAAGGTGGGAGCTCACGTGAAGTGTAAGGCTTACCAAAGAGGAAGGTTAGAGCTGAGTGTTGCTTTTAAAGTTGGTCAAAATTTTGTTAGCAATTAGATAAGTAAATACCAACCCAATTAAGTAGTAGAACAAAAATAATAACAAACACCTACGATGCAATGCATATGACAAATTGAATTTATTTCCAGAAATTAATCATATGAGGGTCCGAGCTGCTCATGACTGTGAGCATGGCTAGTATACTAGTTTTACACTCTACAGAGGTTGCGCATCTTTACCCACAAGTCATGTTACCCATCTACCACGGGGTTGTATGGGCCCCATACACCTCTACCAAGGAAGCGAGGCAGGGTAACACTACGAGGCCTTTACAAAGTTCCACTAGCTTCAGAAAACCCGCTAAAGTTTATAAGAAGCTCTAATGCAGGGATCCCTCGCCTAGCCGCCATCGCAGCAGAATCAACCCAAGGACCTCCCTACACTGACCACTCCCCTACTGCACTTGTCCCTTCGGGTAAGGTAGTCATCCACTAGCTTTCCTAATTAATCAGCCAAGGGGTCACATTCCTCCCTTGTGGTAGCACTGTTTTCCCGGGTGGTCGCTCCATGTTCCAGTTAACATAATGATCTTATCATGAACAGTAAATAACAAATGAAAATAAAAGTATGATTACGAATAATGTGTATCTCTATACCTAAAAACCACATATAGCAATAGGCAGATACTACCCAAAAATTATGTGGTAAACAAGGTATAAAGATAGTCAAACTAGGGTAACATATTAGGTCCCATCAAAATTAACCTATGAAGATCATTATGATTAATCAGAACATGACTGGGTAAAAGAAGTGATCAAGGGCACAACTTGCCTGGCACTTGAGATTCCAGGTACCAACTTGCTCTTCAGATGACTCGTGACCTCGCGCTAGTCGTAGCAATACAAAAAACAGTGTATAGGCAAAATTAACATCACACCAAACATATATGCAAAATACATATTAATAATCTACATATTGAAATAAGATCACAAGAATAGGAATTATTAATTTTGGAGTTATAGATTTTAAGTTATGGATTTCCAAAGATTATATGTGCTTTATACAAGATTAATTGAGATAACAATTTTAATGTGGCTTTTATGTCAAAACAGTGGCACTAAATGATAAACAATAATATTACAAAATTATAGGAACTAGAATGGACTAATTTGGACTTAATATGAATTTTCTATGAATTTTACAAGTTTCTAGAATTATTTTTGTATTGAAAATCAAATTCCAAATTCATTTATCTGATTTTCCTGGAACTCTGGACTGGGCATCAAAAATAGAGGAACGCAGGGGTAAACTCGCAAAATTTCCCCAGACTCAGTAATCACTGCGTAGGATGGTGGGTTTATTCTTGAAAAAGCCAAGGGCTTATCTGCAAAAGTACAGATCAAAGGGGTACGCAAGGATCGTGGCCGTTGGATCAAAAGCAAACGGTCCCGATAAGATTGCCATTAATTTGAATCATTACACGCTATTGCCCATCGGATCAAGATCCAACGGTCCAGATCCGATCCCGTGAATGGTTATCATGGGTTTTAATCTCAGCCATCAGTCCAACATCCAACGACCCATTCATAGACACCATCACTCCTTCCCACCCAGTTAACCCCGACGGTGGTACAGACCCCCACCCGCGGCGGCGCTCCCCCGGTGAAGGGTTTAACCGGCACTTGCGCCCAACACTAGAAACGGACGAGCCCTAGACGAGGCTGAGGACGAGGTGAATCTAGGGAGCTTATTACTGGCAATGACGACGTGGAGGAGCTAGTTGCGGCAAGGGGATGATGCCACGACGACAAAGGAGCTCTATCGAGAAATTCTGAGCTCACCAGCCCTCCGCGTGACGAGGACCACCACCCAGAGCTACTGTGAAACCCCCCGGCCAACCCCCAATGCCACGAGCGGCACCGGGCGCAAGCACCCACGGCGGCGAGATGCTCCCGGCTTCCTCTCTTCACCGCACCGGGTGACGAGCAGGATTGGTGCTGTTTGATTTAGGGAAACGAGGGGGGTCAAGGCGACGTACATATACACCGGTATCGGGGTTAGTTCCGACGATCTCCGCGAGATCCGTGAATGGAATCTCCACAGCGGGCCCGCACCTACTCCGTGCAAGGCGGCATCTGTTGCATGGAGGAACACAGGGCTGAGCAGTGGGCTCCGCGCGCCAGTGTAACCAAGGCCCACACGGTGTAGCCAGGCCACCTAGCACATGTGTGAGGGTTATGACAGCGCGGCCCCACCGGTAAGTGAAGCGAGAGGGAGCAAGCGCGGCAGTGGAGTTGAAGGGAGTTGGGCTGGCACGGTGAAAAAGTGGTATTGGGCCTAGGCGCGCGAGAATTTGGCCCAGCCGGTTCAGCCAGGTTCCACCCTTTTTTTCTTTTATTCATTTTCTTTCTATTTTATTTTCTATTTGAATCAAAACTTTAATAGAGTTTAAATTTTCAAGTTGGGAGTGCACAATCAAGAAAAAAAATTAGCATGTAGATGCAGGGTTCATTTATTATTTTATACTAATCATTTATTCATTAATGTTCTAGAATGTATATGCATAAGAGGAATAATTTAGCTAGTTTAATAAAATTAAACTTTCCTTTCTTATGTTTTTATTTAAAAATTGGAGATTAAGTTTATGTTTTCCATAAATTGTTTCACCAAAGATTATTACCAAGAGATCAACCTTTCTTTATCTATTTATTGGTCATTTAGTAGTCCCAATTGATTATGAAGAGGAAATGCCCTATTAAATTCCAAAGGTTTTCAAAAATTCGATAACCATTATCATTGGTATTCTTAATTCTTTACTCTATTATATTTTTTTCTTACCTACTTTAGGTCTTACAAATCCTACCCCCCTTAACAGAAATCTCGTCCTCGAGATTTGTTAGAAAAGGGATGTACCTTTTTTTCTTTTTTTCACATATATGCACAAACAAAATCTCAACATGATGCATAATTTATTAGCAAAACATACGGTCAAATAGACCTTATTATTATTCCTAAAATAGTAAAATACTAACTACTAGCTAATATTTAGGTCTTACAAATAGTAAAATAGATCTATATATATTTGTGTTTATTTCTATTTATGCTCTATCATTTTTGCTCGTTGACTTCTTCACCGACTACCTCATCCTCAACTAGCACTTCTTCTTGAATTTCAAGTTCGCCAGGTTCAACTTCTACTTCTGCATGATGGGCCTGTCCCCAGTTGACAGATAAGGGCTGACTCTTTCCTGTCGAGGCTTGTCCATGCTTCATTGGAGCTGGTGTAGTGTAGGTAGCCCTGTTGGGATAGTAGTTGGCATAGTGTCCTGGTTGTCCACACTTGAAGCATGCCCTATTGGTGGTTGTGTTAGGAGCAACGGGTCCCTGCTGGGGTGTCTGCTTGCGGAGGAGCAGTTGGTGCCCATTGAGTTTGCTGCCCGGAACTGCCATGAGTTGGTGTACTTGGAGTGGTAGTACAGCGAGGACAGGAACTACTTCTAGCCTGTCCTTGGTTAGCAGCCCTTCTTTTCTCTCCAAACTCACACCTCTTGTTTTCCATAGCTATAGCTTTGTCAAGTAGTCTTTGGAAGGACGGGAAGGTGTGCGATACCAGTTGATGTTGTAGGGGTCCAATCAAACCGTCCAGAAAGAGCTCTTTCTTCTTGTCATCGTCTTCAACATTCCTAGGAGCATATCGGGATAGCTGGATGAATTTGTCCCTATATTTACTCACGGACATACTTCCTTGCTTAAGGGATAGAAACTCCTTTCTTTTAATCTTCATGAGTCCAGCAGGAATATGGTAATTCCTGAATTGGGTGGCGAATTCTGCCCAAGTAATTGTGTCGACGGCAGCATGAGCAGTGCAGTACGCATCCCACCAATCCGCAGTGGGACCAGTAAGACGACCTGATGCGTAGAGCACTTTTTCTCTGTCCGAGCACTGAGCTATGTTGAGCATCTTCTCTACAGACTTTAGCCAGTCATCAGCTTGTAGTGGGTCCATGGAGTTTGAGAAGGTTGGTGGTTTGTGACTCATAAACTCTCGGTGCTTATCCCTAGGTGGAACTAGTGGTGGAGGTGGAGGCAGTGGTGCATGCTGATGTTGCTGTTGCTGTTGCGCCCTTCTCTCCTGGCATATTTCCTCTCGCTCTTGGCACATCCCCTGGCGTATATCCTCTTGCTCTTGGCGCATCTCTTGACGTTCCTGTCGCATCTGAGCGTGCATGTCTGCCATAGTGTCCGTCATTTGCTACATTATTCGCATCTGGGCTGAAATAACTGGATCAGCACCGACTGGTGGAGGATTTGGGGGATTCATCTCTTTGTTGTTGTTGTCTAAGCACCCTCCAATTATATGGATTGGCAGGTGGATCAATTCCTCCTCCCTTCCTGGTATTGACCATCTGAGTTAGAAGCATATGATAAGATAGTTTTGCAAGGGAAATCATTTGGTAGGCAGAATGAATAAGCAAATAGCTAGTTATGTACTGAAGATTCCTTGGCAGGGCTTAATCTGTTGTTTTATGTCAAGATTGGGGGTAACTAGTCGTATAATGTGAATGTCCAAAGTAAGATAGAATCTGTCAAGATGAGATAGATATGGAATACTAGATACATTTTAAGGGGGATAATCTAGATTGTCTAGTTATTTTATAAATACTATCCTTTATGCCTAGATATATATGCAGATGTAATTGTGGACATTGATCCACAACCCAACACACTCAATCAAAGATCCAAATCAGATAAGTATCATAAGAACATTTACCTCAAGCGTATAGATACCTATAAAAAATAGTTTTGTTTTTGCTCCTAAGATTAGGTCTCCTATTCCTAAAGGCACTTTAGGTACGGGACTTCAAAGTGTGAAATCAACATTTGTCTTTAGAATGAAAAGGTACGAATAATCAGGGTAAAGCAGAAATAGATAAGGAAAGATTAAGAAAAGTTTAGAAAAGAATCACAGTAGCAAAGGTAAGTAAGTATTGGTAGTCCAGTTCTATCTAGGTTTCATCCTATAGTCAACATTCCTCTCATACCACTTCTATCACACTCGGGTTTTAGGGGTCCAAAACCGGGGCGCGAAATAAACACCAGGTGTGCTGGGACCAAGTCTCACACATATGATGAATAGTGGTACAGAAACGAATGTCACATCTTTACTATATAATAGGAGTTTTATACAAAATAAATAAATAATTACATCATATGAAGTCAGCGGTCCAGCAACCCAAAGTTGACTGAGAGACGACGGCCTAGACCTCTCACGAACTCATCACAGCATCCTCCATGCGCCTCATCCTACGGTACCTGTTCTTGACCTGTAGGGGGTATGAGACAGCAAGAGTGAGCTCACATACGTTCATCGCTCAACAAGTTGTGGGGAATAATGTACATGAACTCACCAAAGGTGGGGAGCTCACGTGAAGTGTAAGGCTTACCAAAGAGGAAGGTTGAAGCTGAGCGTTGCTTTTAAAGTTGGTCAAAATTTTATTAGCAATTACTAAGTATAAGTAAATACCAACCCAATTAAGTAGTAGAACAAAAATAATAACAACACATGCGATGCAATGCATATGACAAATTGAATTTAGTTCCATAAATTAATCTTGTGAGGGTCCGAGCTGCTCATGACCATGAGCACGACTAGTATACCAGTTTTACACTCTGCAGAGGTTGCGCATCTTTACCCACAAGTCATGTTACCCATCTGCCACGGGGTTGTACGGGCCCCAAACACCTCTACCAAGGAAGCGAGGCAGGGTAACACTACAAGGCCTTTACAAAGATCCAGTAGCTTCAGAAAACCCGCTACAGTTTATAGGAAGCTCCAATGCAGGGATCCCTCGCCTGATCGCCATCACAGCAAAATCAACCCAAGGACCTCCCTACACTGACCACTCCCCTACTGCCCTTGCCCCTTTCGGGTAAGGTAGTCATCCACTAACTTTCCTAATTAATCAACCAAGGGGTCCCATTCCTCCCTTGTGGTAGCATTGTTTTCCCGGGTGGTCGCTATACCTACTGATAATAATGTAGGGGAGTAAATAACAACTGATAGTCAAACTACATATAACAATACCTTGTTTATTATCATGAACTATAAATAACAACTGATAATAAAAGTATGATTATGAATAATGTGTATCTCTATACCTAAAACCACATATAGCAATAGCAGATACTACCCAAAAATTCTGTGGTAAACAAGGTATAAAGATAGTCAAACTAGGGTAACCTATTAGGTCCCATCAAAATTAACCTATGCAGATCATTTTGATTAATCAGAACATGACTGGGTAAAAAGAAGTGATTAAGGGAATAACTTGCCTGGCACATGAGATTCCAGGTACCAACTTGCTCTTCAGATGACTCGTGACCTCGCGCTAGTCGTAGCAATACAAACAAACAGTGTATAGGCAAAATTAACATCACACCAAACATATATGCAAAATACATATTAATAATCTACATATTGAAATAAGATTACAGGAATAGGAATTATTAATTTTGGAGTTATAGATTTTAAGTTATAGATTTCCAAAGATTCTATGTACTTTGTACAAGATTAATTAAAATAACAATTTTAATGTGGCTTTTATGTCAAAACAGTGGAACTAAACGATAAACAATAATATTACAAAATTATAGGAACTGGAATGGACTAATTTGGACTTAATATGAATTTTCAATGAATTATACAAGTTTCTGGAATTATTTTTGTATTGAAAATCAAATTCCAAATTCATTTATCTGATTTTCCTGGAACTATGGACTAGGCGTCAAAAACAGAGGAACGCAGGGGTAAACTCGCAAAATTTCCCCAGACTCAGTAATCAACGCGCAGGATGGCGGGTTTATTCTTGAATAAGCCAAGGGCTTATCTTCAAAAGTACAGATCAAAGGGGTACGCAAGGATCGTGGCCATTAGATCAAAAGCAAACGGTCCCGATTAGATTACTATTAATTTGAATCAGTACACGCTGTTGCCCATTGGATCAAGATCCAACGGTCCAGATCCAATCCAGTGAATGGTTATCACGGGTTTTAATCTCAGCCATCAGTCCAACATCCAATGGCCCATTCACGCACACCATCACTCCTTCCCCCCAGCTAACCCCGACGGCGATACAGACCCCCACCCGCGGCGGCGCTCCATCGGCGAAGGGTGTAACCGGCACTTAACGCCCAACACTAGAAACGGACGAGCGCTAGACGAGGCTGAGGACGAGGCGAATCTAGGGAGCTTATTACCGGCAATGACGACGTGGAGGAACTAGTTGCGGTAAGGGAATGATGTCGCGACGGCGAAGGAGCTCCGTCGAGAAATTCCGAGCTCACCAGCCCTCCGCGTGACGAGGACCACCACCCAGAGCTACCGTGAAACCCTCCGGCCAACCCCTAATGCCACGAGCGGCACCGGGCGCAAGCACCCACGGCGGCGAGACGCTCCCAGCTTCCTCTCTTCACCGCACCGGGCGACGAGCACGATTGGTGTTGTTTGATTTGGGGAAATGAGGGGGGTCAAGGCGGCGTACATATACATCGTTATCGGGGTTAGTTCTCACGATCTCCGTGAGATCCGTGGATGGAATCTCCACGGCGGCCCACACCTGCTCCGCGGAAGGCGGCATCTGTTGCAGGGAGGAACACAGGGCTGAGCAGTGGGCCCCGCACGCCAGTGTAACCAAGGCCCGCACGGTGTAGCCATGCCGCCCAGCACATGAGTGAGGGTTATGACAGCGCGGCCCCACCGGTAAGTGAAGCGAGAGGGAGCAAGCGCGTGCCAGTGGAGTTGAAGGGAGCTGGGCTGGCGCGGTGGAGAAGTGGTATTGGGCCTAGGCGCACGAGAATTCGGCCCAGCCGGTTCAGCCAGGTTCCACCCTTTTTCTTTTATTCATTTTCTTTCTATTTTATTTTCTATTTGAATCAAATTTTTAATAGAGTTTAAATTTTCAAGTTGGGAGTGCACAATCAAGAAAAAAACCAGCTTGTAGATGCAGAGTTTATTTATTATTTTATACTAATCATTTATTCATTAATGTTCTAGAATGTATATGCATAAGAGGAATAATTTAGCTAGTTTAATCAAATTAAACTTTCCTTTCTTATGTTTTTATTTAAAAATTGGAGATCAAGTTTATGTTTTCCATAAAATGTATCACCAAAGATTTTCACCAAGAGATCAACCTTTATTTATCTATTTATTGGTCATTTAGTATTCCCAATTGATTATGAAGAGGAAATGCCCTATTAAATTCCAAAGGTTTTCAAAAATTCTATAACCATTATCATTGGTATTCTTAATTCTTTACTCTATTATATTTTTTTGTTACCAACTTTAGGTCTTACAGATTGCCAGAAAATCAGAGAGATGTAACAAATGAACGAGAATAGAGATTATTTGTAACGTATTTGTATTTGAACATAAGCTGGACAAATGGGGCCCTACCGAACTTAGAAGCCTTGAGCGGTCGCATGCCCTGCATACCCTCAGGGCCGGCCCTGTGTCTACCTGCCTGTCCTATTTCGCTGTCTTGTCCTGCTACCCCAAAACGCCACATGCTAGAGCAACCATCAGGCACTCAGGTGCGGGCGACGTGCCTATCATATATATACACGGATATCCAAATAAAATCCTAGGTTGTTGTAATAAATATATATTTATACTACTCTATTAAGATCGTAGTGTCAACGTTCACACCCTACCCCCGCCCGCGTCAGCCACGTCCGCACGCCCCCCACCTTCACCCCCATGTCCACACTCGCCCATGCACGCCCGTGGATCTCATGACTGGAGTTGATGTGTCTCCTACTCTCTCTCCTCCGCTATGGTTGGAAGAAGAGAGATTGGAAGAAGAGAGACAAAAGAAAGCTGAATGGTACAGTTAGACCTGCACAACACGCGGTAATGCCACACCCCAATAAAGGGAAGCTATCATGGTTCGGAAACCGAGGGACAATGAGATTTGTGTTCAGCAGGGGATGCTAGCGCGAACTCACTCCAAATGGTGGATCATGAGGATTTGTGGTTCAGTAGTTCTAGCCCTCCCCTCTTGTAGGCTTACTTGGCGAAGAGTCGATCGTCCGCTCCACCTCGAGGGGTTTCTCGGCGGAGAGTTGGTCATTCGCTCTACCTCGCGCGTGGTTGCTCGGCGGAGACTCGGTCGTCCGCTCCACCTCACGGGGTTGCTCGACAAAGACTTGGTTGTCTGCTCCGCCTTGTGGGATTGCTCAGCAGAGACTAGTTCGTCCACTATGCCACAGGGGGTTGCTCAGTGGAGAGTTGATTAATGGGTCATTTCAAGGAGTTTCTTAGGCTTCCTTTGGGCACCCCGTTCCTAGGTGCTCGACAGAAGGTCACCGTTTTTATTTTTTATCAAGCCTTGGCATATACAAAGGAAAGCTATTGTCAAAAGAAAATTGTCCAGAAGCAAGATGAACAGTTATGGATAGCTAAAGACAAGGGGGGTCAACTTTTCAAGGCTGATGTGTCTCATGACAAACATGAATCTATTTATATCCTCAGAATCAACATCCTTGATAAATTATTGCAAGATATGTTGTTAAACAACCTAAACTTTTAGTCAAAAGGCAATTTTGGGTTCTAAAGTTGATTGTAATTAACCTATTAAGCCCCAACTCAACTTAGGGACCAAAATCAAGCAACTAAATTTGTGTTTGCGGGAATACTCCTTGGGTGGGTCAAGCTAGGTACTTGGCAGCGGATGTACTAATCATATGACCGGAGATAAGAGTATGTTCACCTCTTACACACCAATGCCTTCATCTAATGAAAATATTGTATTTGGTGATAATGCTCGAGTTGATGCCCTTGGTTTTGGTAAGATAGCTATTACCCTTGAGCATTCCATTACAAATGTGCCGCATGTTGATACCCTGAGCTACAATCTACTATCTGTTTCTCAATTATGTGATATGGGTTACAATGTCTATTTACAAATATGTTGATGTGATCATCTTTAAAAGGGAGGATGCCTCTATTGCATTTGTGGGTCATGAAAAGGGGCAACTTTATCTAGTTGATTTTAACAAAGATAAAGCCAACCTTGAGACCTGTCTTATGGAAAAATCTGACATGGGTTGGCTCTGGCATCACCAACTGTCTCATGTTGGGATGAGGAATTTGGCCAAATTTCTAAAAGATGATCACGTCCTTGGACTAATGAATGTGCACTTTGAGAAAGATAGGGTATGCAGTGCATGTTAGGCAGGAAAGCAAGTCAGAGTCCCTCACCCACCAAAGAGCATCATGACAACAAGACAACCACTGGAGCTAATTCACGTGGATCTCTTTGGACCCAGTCACCTACTTGAGCATTGGTGGTAAAAAAGTATTGTTCAGTAATTGTTGATGCCTATTCTAGATTTACCTAGGTGTTCTTTGAGCATGACAAGAGTGAAGTCCAAGGAAAGATAAAGACCTTCGTCACAAGAGCACAAAAGGAATTTAAAATAGCCATAAACAAGATAAGGAGTGACAATGGGAGTGAATTTAAGAACACTCAAATTGAAGAATATCTTGATGATGAGGGGATCAAGTATGAATTCTCATCAGCATATACCCCTCAACAAAATGGTGTGGCAGAAAAAAGAACCATACTCTAATTGACACGGCAAAAACAATGCTAAGTGAGTATAATACTCTAACATCTTTTGGGCAGAGGCTATTAATATTGCATGGCATGCCATAAATAGATTGTATCATCATAAAATACTTAAAAAGACTTCATATGAATTGCTTACCAATAAGAAACCAAAAGTATCTTATTTTAGAGTATTTGGATGCAAATGTTTCATATTAAACAAAAGACCTGGAACATCTAGGTTTGCACCCAAGGTGGATGAAGGTTTTCTTCTTGGTTATGGATCAAATGAGCATGCCTATCGTGCCTTCAACAAAACCACTGGTCGTGTTGAAGTTGTGGTGGATGTTACATTTTATGAATCTAATGGCTCTCAAGAAGAGCAAGTTCATGTAAGTGATGGAGGTCAGGAAGAAGCACCATGTGATGTAATCAAGCAAATGGTTGTTGGAGACATAAGACCTCATGAAGATGTACTAGAAGAGCCACAACTCTAACCAGTAGAAGATGGAGAAGTTTCTGCAGAAAAATCATCAGAGGAAGTGACACCCAAAAGTTGGGTAGTGCCGCTCCTCAATATAAAAGGGATTTTGCTGGTCCTTCTAGCACAAAAGATCATTGCCCAGCTATTATGGAATAAAATGAAGAACAATTTGAAGGACAGCAGCAAGCTGGTTATCCTAGATTGAAACAAATTATCCAAAGGGATCACCTAGTGGATAATGTTATTGGAAGTCTTTGAAATGGGGTAACTACTCGTTCACATTTAGCAAATTTCTGTCAATATTACTCCTTTGTTTCTTCTTTGGAACATCTTAAGGTAGAACATGCATTAGAAGATCCATATTGGGTGTTGGCTATGCAAGAAGAGTTGAATAACTTTGAAAGGAATCAAGTGTGGACTCTTGTTGAAAGACCAAGCAGCAATATCATAGGGACAAAATGGGTTTTTAGAAACAAGCAAGATGAAAATGGAAAAGTCACAAGAAATAACGCAAGGTTGGTGGCTCAAGGCTTCACTCAAATTGAAGGACTGAACTTTGAAGAAACATATGCGCCAGTGGCAAGACTTGAAGCAATCAGGATTCTTCTAGCATATGCTACACATCATGACTCTAGGCTCTATCAAATGTATGTGAAGAGTGCCTTTCTTAATGGACCCATCCAAGAGCTAGTGCATGTTGAACAACCAACTGAATTTGAAGACCCCAAGCTACCTAACCATATGTACAAACTTCATAAGGCTTTTATGGGCTTAAGCAAGCTTTTAGGGCCTCATATGAATGCCTTAGGGAGTTCTACTTAAGCAAGGTTTTGACAAAGGCAAAGCAGATCCTACCCTCTGATAGAAAACAAGGTCTGATCTTTCGTGAGGTACGATAACTTGATTGGGTGGAGATCTCAACGTTGATGATCCAAGGCTCCGAGCGAACGACTCCTCGCAATCACTACAACACTGCTCCGTTGGTTATCACCTGTGACACACAAGTGATCTCGCCACGAAGGCTTATCCTTACAAGCGCAATCAAGAACACCGGCAAGAACAAGAAGAACGCAACCAAACCGTGTTGATTACGAGATGGGGTCTCACAAGCTGATGACGGTGAAACTCAATAATAGAATAATCTAAGCAAAAAACCCTAACATGACGGTGGCTGCTGAATGTATAGAGTATTAGGGCGTGTGTGACCCCTGGTCTCGCCCCTAATGTGCTTCGACCCGATACACGGGCCAACGTCCCAAGAGACGGTATCGCAACACTAAAACAGAATTGTTTCCATGATTCCCGTTGACTCTGTATGAATTTTAAGGTGGGATCAGTTGGGTTGATTAGATAATCTCGTTACCTTTTGCCACACCCGGTTTTGGAAGGTAAACCGAATGCGAACCATGTACGTGCCAGGATCAGAACTCACGTACACAGCGCTTACATAGTTGGACATCAACACACAATGCTTGAATTAAATAGCGGAAAGGTACTTAGTTACATCAAGATGTCCAAGACATCCACAGAGTTTAATACATAACCATTGTTCAACATAAATATTAAAGTGCGGAAATGCGAAACGTAGAAGCTAAGCCTACACAGGCAGCTGACTGGGGGTTTGCCACTAAAGTAAACTAGAACTCGTCGTATTCCTAGAACTCCTCGAAGTCATCCATGTTGCCAACTTCACCTCCTGAGCACTGAGAACAGTGGGGACACCTGGGGTGGGGTGGTTTGTAAAGCAAGGGTGAGTACACATCAACGTACTCAGCAAATGTCCCGTTTGGCTAAGGTGGACTAGTGGTATGTGGAGTTAAGGTTAAGCAGTTGCTTTTAGTTGGTCAAGTTTTATTAATATAAGTAGAGCCAAATTTTAGTAATAACCCAGTTATTACCCAGAGGCACTCCCTCCAAGAGGAAATACCAGAGATCAGGATTATAATCATCATTGTTAATCATCATCATAAAAGTAACCATTGTTCTTCTAATTGAAGAGGATCCCAAGGCTGCTCATAACCGTGAGCACGGCTGATATACTAGTTTCTAACACTCTACAGAGGTTGCACACTTTACCCACAAGCCGTGATTCCCAATCTGCCCGGGGTTCTAGCCTCCCCATTGATCACTACCAAGGTGACCTAGCAGGGTCTCACTACGTAGCCTTTACAAAGATTTTCCAGAGGTCATAGCCGCCTGTTAGGTTTCTCCAGTTTGATAAACACAGTACATCTCCCCAAAGGAAGGGTGACTAACAAAACCAAATCAAAGAACCTCTACAACCAACCTCGGCAGAGCAAGTACTATGCCCAGACCCCATTGACGGCCCTACAGCGAAGCCAACTACTCCTCTAGTTCATCTAATTAATCAGCTAAGGGCGTCCCATTCCACCCTCATGGTTGCACTGTTATCCCGGGTTGTCACTCCCCAAACAGGTCCTTACGGAGAGGTACTCAGGAAAGAGCCTGAGCCCTCTAAAGTAATCACAAGGACCCCATCGGGATACCATCATCGTATCATAAAAGATCACATCCTGTTCATTGATTAAGTTAAAGCAATAGCATAAGCTAACCATGATTAACCCAAAAAGGTAAAGAAGGGTAAGGTAAGTACAGACTAGTCGATCCTTAGGTTTCAATAAAGTAATGCGGGACAGTGAATTATAAAGTAAAGTAGTACATGACAGGTCTGAGGACACTTGCCTTCACTAGGTTGCTGCTCAGGGAGGTCTCCAACAACACACTTAGGAACCTCGGACTGCTCGTTGTCTAAACAAAGCGAGCATGCATTCAATACATTTGGAAAGTACAAATGAACATCACACCAAACATGTACAAACATTGGAACACATCTTAAAAAGACACAATACTACATAAGGGATAATGAGTCTAAAGTATAACATGAACTATAACATAAATTAACTTTATTTGAAAATACATTTTAATTTCCCTAAATGTTATTTACAAGTACATAATCATAGATCAATTTATTTTATTATGACCTATAATTTAGAACAGAGATGAACTCATGCAATACCTATCATTAATCTCACAAGTTTAAACATGATTAAATCTCTAAGGTTCTCCTTTTATTTATTTTATTAAATAAATAAAACTACATCTATATTAGTTCATATTCAATCATAAAAATTAGAATGTGCAGACAGTAAGTGAAACCATTTTATTTAAACAGAGAATAATTCTATGAACATTTTGCAATTTAAATCACTAAATTTGGAGTTCATATGCAAAGTTATGAAATAAACAAGTTTGAGAATTCAAAATATGAAATTAGGGCTAAATATGTTATTAAATAAAAGTCCAAGGGTCTAATTAAAACAAACCAGGGACCTATACGCTAAAACAGAGGACGGCGTGTTTATTTCCTAAAACCAGGGGGTTTCTTAAGCAAAACAGCCACGCGAAGGGGTATCGGGCTCCCTCAACCGTTGGATCAAAAACTGACGGCTGAGATTAGATCTCACAGGTGCGCGCGCGGGCGCGGGTGCGTAGGCGCGACTGACAAGTGGGGCCAGGGGCGTCAGCGGCAGAGGGGGAGGGCGCACTGACCGAGCGGGCCCAGCGCCAGAGGACTTGGGCACTGACAAGCGGGCCAAGGGCGCGCGTGCACGAAGCGTTATCCATGGTCTGAGCCGTTCGATTTGAATCAGATGGAGCGGATCAGACCAGGGGGAAACATACAGCTGCGGGCGGCGAAGCGTTATCCGTGGTCCGAGCCATTCGATCTGAATCGGACGGAGGGGATCAGACCAGGGGGAATGAGCGGTCCGGGCCGTGCGATCAAGATCGGACGGGGAAATCAGACCGGGAAGGATGAGCGGTCCGGGCTGTGCGATCAAGATCGAACGGGGGAAATTAGACCGGGAAGGATAAGCGGCTACGGGCGGCGCTGTTCGTCTCCGCGGCGGTGAGGTCACCGGAGTTGAGGCAGGCATGATCTAGGGGGGTCCGGGGTCGCCAGAGTTGGGCAGAGAGGGAGAGGGCACCACGGCGAACTCAATGGCGGGGAAGAAGCCATGAATCCATGGGCAGAGAGGGGAGAACGGCGGTGAGAAGGTCTTGGGCGGGATGGAGTAACTCCGGTGAGCCATTCCGGCCACGTGGAGGGGACTTAAGGCGCGCTAAGGCCTTGGCTAACTTTAGCAGAGGCAGGGGTGACACAGGGACCTACTCCGGTGAACTAGACCGGGCTAAATCGGCCGGCCACCGAGCGAGCACGGCGGACCGCCGCGGCCGAGCACCGGCGAAGGTGAAATTGGCCAAACACAGGGCGCAATAAGGGAAATTGGGCCCAGGGACGGATGTCTCACCTCGGGGTGGAGCTCGGGGAGGCTTGGAGTGGTCTCCGGCGAGCTGGATGGTCGGGAACGCGGGCGCGGGTCTCCGACGGTGGCTGGCGGCGTGGGCAGAGCGCGAGAGAGGGTGAAGCTGTGCGAAATGAGGTGAGGGGTGTGCGCGGGGCATTGGCGGGGCTCTATGAAGGGAGCTAGGCGTGTGGGCAGGCGTTGTGGCTGAGAAATCCGGCGACGTGCGTGAGTGCGCACGCGCCGGTCCACGGCGAGCGCGGAGGGGGCGGAACTGACAAGTAGGGTCCACGGCGTAGAGAGAGGAGAAAGAGGCGTGCGGGGCAACGGCTCAGCGACTGGCAACCAGGCCCGCGAGATAGAGATAGAGAGAGGGAGCCCACGGGGAAGGAAACTGGCGCCGACAGGCTGGCCCCACTGGGCAGCGAGCGAGGGAGGGAGGGCGCGCGCGAGGGAGAACTACCGCTGACAGGTGGGATCCGCCTGTCAGACGGCGCGGGCGCGCGGGCGTGCGGTCTGGCTGGGCCGACTAGGCTGGTTTGGGATGCTTTCTCCTTTTCTTTTTCTCTGAATTTTCTAATTCCTTTTCCATTTCTTTTTCTATAGGGTTTTTCAAATCCAAATTCAAACTAGATTTCAAATTCAAATAAATTCAAACTTGTGCAACACTTCAAAGAATATTTTCAACTCAGCATGATGCAACATGTCATGACTCATAAGGTTTTGGCAAAAATAAATAATTAACCTCCACTAGTTTAGGCTATCTCTAATCAAAATGGAAAAAGGGAGAATGAATCTAGAGAGAGAGAAAACCTAGAGTGAGAAAAAGAAGAGTAACACATGATTTTGGGTGATAATTAGAAAGAAATTTTATACCCCCAAAATCTAGGTGTTACACCTTTCCAACCATATCTTGTCCGCTGCAATCGAAGTCCAGATGCGTCTCGTCCATTTTAGTCTTGGCGATTCATGGAAACCGAGATGGAATCGTAATCGAGTCGGACTTGATGTCCTTCCTGTAGTGGACGCCCTTGTTGCTCCTTCTCAACCCCTTGGCCTTTCCCAAGTCCTTGTTGGTCCTCTCCAAGGTTCCTAATCATCAAAACATCCATGGCCCCAAGCATAAGCTTTAAAACACAATTGACTAGGGTAGAATGTACCTAGATATTTAGTTGTCGTGCACACGATCGTGTTATCGGTCCATACATTGTATGTATAGAAGTGATATCCGCATCATCCGCCCCCTCTTGAATTGGAGTCGTCCTTGAATCGATTCATCTTCCCCACCCATGTATGGCGTCAAATATAAAATGTTAAAGGTGGGACTAACCCCAAAATCTGGAGGCAACTCAATTGTGTATGCCTTATCATTATTTTTTGCAAGAACTTTATAAGGCCTAGCAACACGTGGCATGAGTTTAGACTTTCTCAAATCAGGAAACCTATCCTTTCTCAAATGAACCCACACTAACTCACCTGGTTCTAATTTTATTTCCTTCCTACCTTTACTAGCAACAATACGATATTTTCATTCATCTTTTCAATTTGCAACTTAGTTGTTTCATGCATCTTAAGAATGAATTCAGAACATTGTGTAGCATCCAAGTTCACTATTTCAGAAGTTGATAAAGGTAGCAAATCAATTGGAGTACGAGGATTAGAACCATATACTACCATAAATGGACTAAGCTTGGTTGTGGAATAAATGGATCTATTATAGGCAAACTCAATATGTGGCAAACATTTCTCCCACAACCTCAAATTATCTTTCAAAATAGCCTGTAACATAGTAAATAAAGTTTGATTAGCAACCTCTATTTGTCCATCAGTTTGGGGATGACAAGTAGTAGAAAATAGCAACTTTGTTCCGAGTTTAAACCACAAGGTTCTCCAAAAATGGCTTAAAAACTTAGCATCCCTATTGTTGGGGGCCTTCATCTTCCGAAGGTCCTCAAAAACATGATTTAACAATGTTTTCCAAGTGTAATGAATGTATAGGTACCTTCGGACTCAGAACAAAGTTGTACATAATATGAAAAGCATGGTCTGGACAAAAGTTGAACCAGCTCCGAAGCTAAGCGCAAGGAAGCTTCGGCTCAGTAGCAGAAAAAGGAACTGACTTAAATGGGAAAAGGCTATCTAGTCCTCGATAGATTGTCCTTAAGTCAATAGTAGACATAAAGGGCATAAATGTAATTTTACACAGGCTGTGCCCTGTGCCTATAAATAGATGAATAGTACCCCATTACTGTTCACGCTGACTTGTATTCGCTCGTGCGTCACACTTGGACTTTTACCTTCTGTCAGGCTGAAGGTACAAATGTGATTCAATATTGTTTCTGTTTATCCATGATAATAAAAAGAAGATATATTAATAGTGTCATGTTATTATTCATGTTGTCTTTTACATTTCATATGATTCTTCTATCATTAACATACACTGCAGTGATGAAGGTACATCCTTTGTGACCTTCGTCTGAAGATCATTATATCCTAAGGGAAATAATGCTTCGAAGGACGAAGGGCATTAACTTTTAACATTTTGTGTTGCTTTGTTCTTAACTCATAGCATTTGAGAACAAGTCCCCAAAATTGGCGCCCACCTCCGGTGAACTTATTCGACCACCTTAGGTAAAGCTGTGACCTTCGTCATGTCGCTGAAGAAAGCTTTAGGGCTAGGGGCTGCACTACAGCCACTAGACATCAACCAGGACACTCTGCGTGAGGCTCGAACTCAGAAGAGGAAGGCTACAAGTCCAACCCCCCAAGAGGACGAGCTGGACCAAGAGATAAGGGACCTCGAAGCTATTCATCAATAGGTCCAGAGGAAGAAGGAGAAGATGCTTCGCCTCTCCGAATTACAGAGGAAGATTGATGAAGCTGCTGAGGAAATGCGTCATCTCACTAAAGATGACCAGGACCGAAGACCTCCACAGAGGGAGCTTCGTCAAAACAATTGCTATAGTGATGATGATTAGTATGAAGATTTCCATCATGGAAATTTTGCTTTTGATGATGCTTCTCCTCTATCAGCAGAACTGTAGGCTACAGCATGGCCCCCATCATACAAGCCACCTCAGCTCCCCATGTATGATGGGCACTCAGATCCGAAGCAGTTTCTGGTGAGCTACGAAGCAACTATATCTTCGTACGGGGGTAACACTGCAGTCATGGCAAAATCTTTTGTCATGGCAGTCCAAAGCGTGGCCCACACATGGTACTCTTCTCTTCGGCCAGGGACGATCACGTCATGGCAAAAGCTAAAGGACATGCTGGTCACCAGTTTTCAAGGCTTTCAAATGAAGCCAGTCACAGCTCAGGCCTTGTTCCAATGCACACAAGACCATGAGGAATACCTTCAGGCGTATGTCCTAAGGTTTTTGTGACTCAGAGCACAAGCACCCACAGTGCCCAATGAGATCGTCATTGAGGCAATGATCAAGGATCTACGGCCCAATACTTCGCCAGGAAACCCCCCAGACTCTGGAGAAGCTGCTTCAGAAAATGGATGAGTACATCCGGGCGGACAACGACTTCCGCCAAAGAAGGGAAGAAGCTTACAGATTCTCTAAGATGACTAGGGGCTTCTAAGGAAGAATCTACCCTAGGCATGTCAGATCAATCCACAGCTCCAGTCAGAATGATGACAAAGGAAGCCAGCTTTAGAGGCCATAGCACACCTCACAGTCTTCGGGATAGCAGCAAAGCTCCTTCAGGCCGCTAGCTTCAAGAGGCAGAGGCGCCAGGGGCTTCGGAGAAAGATATGGGGATCAGCCCAGGAAAATCTATTGCTTATTCTATGGTGAGGACAAGGGCCATACTACAAGAATGTGCCAAATCACTTTTGTGTATGGGCGTGTGGCTATGTGTCTTCGGCATTCCCATCATTTTTTGCATCATGTCATCATGTCATATCATACATCATGCATCATATCGCACCAACAGACACAAGAATCAAATATGGAGCTAATCTTCGGAAAATGCTTCGTCAAAATGAAAATGTGTTAAGGCACGAAGTAAGCTTCGGAAAATACAATTTTATCAGTCTTGTTACAAGAAGGGATCTCTCTTTACAAAAGCAAGGATATCTTTCTCTACGAAGCATGGATCTTTGTCTTTACGAAGCATGAAAAGAAGGGAAGGTGTTTTTTCGCCGAAGGCTCAAAATGGTATGTGTGTAAGTTTCATGCATCGCAAATAAACAAATTACTATAATTTACATATTTGTTTCAATATTACATGTCTCAGACATTACATAGATTTGTTACCAAAGAGATCTAGTCTTCCTTCATTTGTTTTACACATCAGGCCTCTCAAAATGAATATTACAATAAAATCTATTCCTCTTTAAGGAATTTTTCAGCAATTTCGTTTAGTAATTTATTGATGACTTCGTCAACAATGGATTCAGCCATGCTTATGATATCCAATGATTTCTTCATCTCTGGTTCAGCAAGGGGATCATACGGCTCCGGTGGTGGGGATTGTTCAGCTGAAATAGATAAACACATAAGTTCGAAGCCTTAAAGAAAATAACGAAGCTAGGTAATCAAGATATAATACCTATACGCCTTTCGCGTTCTGCAGCTTCTTCAGCTCGCTTTGCTTCTGCTCGGGCATCATGGGTGTCTTTTTCACTCTTTTTTATAATTTCATGGGCCATCTCTCGGCCATCATTCACCCAGATATCATTATAGAATTTCCCGCCCATCAAGGTTGCTTCAGCTGAAGGATCCTTCGTATCATCTATGGAGAAGGCAATTTCGGCCTGGGCTACGGCTTTAATGTGATCGCATCTGTCCTTCTCCAAGATGGATGAAATCCCCCGCACACCAGAAAATGCGCAGACATCCCCACGATCACTTAAAATTTCTTTGAAGGTCTCGGCTTCTCCATTAATCCATTCAACAACGCCTTCGGGGTCGCCTCGTATGAAATTTTCTTCAGTGGAGTAGGCACCCACTTTGGTGAAGCTAGCTTTTATTTTGTTCACGCAATCCAAGGACTTCTCGAAGCATCTTTCCTTGGATTGCCGAAGTTCTTCAATGCTTTTCTCTAGATAATTTTTCCAGTACTCGTTGATCTCTCGGTTGGCCTCTGCGAGTGCGCAATTCTCTTTAGCTTCGGCCAGCTGTTTGCGAAGATCTTCAATTTCTGCTTTCTGGGCTTCGGCCTGAGCTTTATAGTTAGCCTCGTCTTCCTTCACTTTGTTTATCCATGAAATTAAGATTTTATCTTTTTCAAGACCTTCGTTTCTTAATTCAATCACCTTTGAATGAAGGTTATTAAGGGCCATCGTATAGCCTTCGTCTTCAACATTTTTCTGTGCCCTCAGGGCATTGCTAAGAATCAAGCCCTGTAGCAAAAGAAAGGGAGAGAATTGAGTATGACAAATAAAATACTTCATTCTAAAATTCAAAGTTAATCTCTATACCTTCATACTGTTGTATGCTAGGCTGTCAGCAAGATCATCCTTCGATAAAATCGAAAGGTCGTCTTCTAGCTTCGGGAATCCAATGCTTCTACCTATCTCCCGGCAAACGGATAATTCTTTGTTATCTGGGAGACAGTATAAGAAATCATCTTCATTACTCCCGTTAAAAACTAAGGCTCCTCTTGGATATTTCAGTTTTTGAGCATAATGCCTTGCTTCTGTGATTTCATCTTCGGACAATTTCTTCCCCGAAGCATGTTGAAAGATGTATTCAATAGTTTCGATTAGAGCTTCGGGAGCAGGAGTTTGAGGTGCAATATGTCCTGCTGATTTTTCCTCGAGCGCGGCAGGTTTCGCTACAACAGGTGCTGAGGGCCCAACTTTGGCTTCAACTGGAGCTTGTGGAGCTTGCATAGCTTTGGTTTCTGCTTGCCCAGTTTTAGCTTCGGATGGAGTTTTGGCAGCTTCAGCAGTTTTCTTTGTGGGAGCAGGGCTCAAAGACTTTGTAGTCTCTAGCATAGCATCCAGCATGTTGGCCATTCTCCTCCTCTTGGGAGTTGCGGCAGAAGCCTTTTGCATCTTCGGCAGTTTCGCCTCTGTTGCTGGGCTCAGGATTTCTAGCTTTTTTATTACCTTCTCCACCTGTGGCTCTTCAGCCTTATCATCTTTTGCTTCAGCTGGACCGACTGTAAGCACCTTTGGCACTACAGTCAGCTCTTCAATGCTCTACACAATCGAAGCAGTTTTCCTTATTTCGGCAGTTGAAGAGGGCCCTTCACCAAGTTCAGGTACTTTGGCCGGTTCAATGTATCGCGGTGGGTGGGTCAAAACCTTCAATTTTTTGCTCTTCGGCACAACTGTGGTGGCCGAAGCGGCAGTCTTTCTCTTCCCTTGCCCTCGCAGCGGATAGCGGTAATCAGGATATACAAAGCCAATAGCATCGAATACCCTGTTTAACCTTTTCTTACCCCGACCTCCAAATGCTACGGACAAAGCATTATCTTCGGCCTTAGAGTATGCTCCAAGTAGATCATCACTGGTAGCTTCTATACACTTCAGCCAATCGTTGTTTGGCTCACCAAACTTCTCCCTAAATCTGAAGGTATACTTTAGCCAGACCAGACCACCTTCACTGGTGTCGGCGGTGGTCTCCTTTGGCATATCCCAACTTTCCATAAGTGGCCATACCCTGAAGGATATATGCTCTTGAATTAAATCCCTCATGCCAATAAGGGCATACACAGTGCTAAAAGCCCTCTAGCATGCTTCGACAGTATCATCAACTTCGACCTTCAGCCTTCGAAGGCCGAAGCGAGACCAGATGGGGCGCTGAATGATTTCCTTGGTATCTTCCCTTGCCTCCAAATCATTTTTAACATAGAACCACTCCTCCATCTAGGCCCCGGGCCACCTTTTCCAGAATGTTGGCACTGGGTGGCTTGGATTAGGACGAGCAATAAATCCATAACAACTGAAGTTGTTGTGATACTGTTCTTTACTAGTAGCCTTCGTCTTATATAAAAGTTCGTGCATATTGCAGAAGCACTTCGCGCTTGGCTCTAGCCCCTGACTCCTTACAAACCAGACGAAAATCCCCATTCTCATTATAGCTTCGGGGGTGATTTGATGAAGGAAGATCTGGTATATTTTCTGCACTTCAACTACAAACTTGCTCAAAGGGAAACCAAAGACCAGCCTTAAGAAAGCTTCCATAGATAACAACTTCATTTTTCTCAGGGGCAGGGGCGGTGTTGTCTCCGCCAACTCTTATGATAGACATGTCGCGAAAGTACCTTCCTCTCATGTTGTCAAGATGACTATGTTTAATAGTCGATTTTCCGAAGATAGTGAGGCTTGGTCGCCAGGGCCGATCCTCAGAATCTTTGTCTCCACTCTCCATATCATAACTATCACTATCATCAGTATCTTCAGAAAAACCTTCTAGAATCTCTTTGTAATCTTCTCTATATTTGTTTTTGACATAGACTCAACAAACCCGGCCATAAAAGGATCCATAGATTTCCTTTCTTCAGACAACTTCGTCTCTTCAGACAACTTCGTCTCCTTAGTTAGCTTCGTCTCTGCAGTCATTTTCTTCCCCTCAGTCATCTTCTCCCTAGACATGATGAAACACGTCCTTAAACTGAAGCTCGAAAAGACTTGTAAATCAGGCGAGAGTTGGGCGGCAAGAGCTAAAAAGTTTGAGAAAATAATGCTACTAGTAGAAACAGAGTATCAAATGCTACCGCTATGGTTTATATTTATACACCCAATGCGTTGTAACCTGGTGGGTCCCATCTGTCATTGGCTATTGCTATTCTAGCCTTCGGTCATGTCGCAGTCTAAATTCGTTGTTATAACAAATTAATACTACGAGGGCTACTGTTGGGGGCCTTCGTCTTCTGAAGGTCCTCAAAAACATGATTTAACAATGTTTTCCAAGTGTAATGAATGTACAGGTACCTTCGGACTTAGAACAAAGTTGTACATAATACGAAAAGCATGGTCTGGACGAAGGTTGAACCAGCTCCGAAGCTACGCGCAAGGAAGCTTTGGCTCAGTAGCAGAAAAAGGAACCGACTTAAATGGGAAAAGGCTATCTAGTCCTCGATAGATTGTCCTTAAGTCAATAGTAGACATAAAGGGCATAAATGTAATTTTACATAGGCTGCGCCCTGTGCCTATAAATAGATGAACAGTACCCCATTACTGTTCACGCTGACTTGTATTCACTTGTGCATCACGCTTGGACTTTTACCTTCTATCAGGCTGAAGGTACAAATGTGATTCAATATTCTTTCTATTTATCCATGATAATAAAAAGAAGATATATTAATAGTGTCATGTGAGAATTCTTGAACTCTGTTCCATTGTCGCTTCTTATTTTCTTGATCCTCAAGCCAAACTCATTTTGAGCCTGTCTCAAGAATCCTTTCAAGGTCTCTTGGGTTTGAGATTTATCCTGTAAAAAGAATACCCAAGTGAAGCGAGAATAATCATCCACAATAACTAGACAGTACTTACTCCCGCCGATGCTTATATAAGCTATCGGGCTGAATAGGTCCATGTGGAGGAGCTCAAGTGGCCTGTCAGTCGTTATGATGTTCTTGTGTGGATGATGAACACCAACTTGCTTTCCTGCTTGGCATGCGCTACAAATCCTGTCTTTCTCAAAATGAACATTGGTTAGTCCAAAATGTGCTCTCCCTTTAGAAGTTTGTGAAGATTCTTCATCCCAACGTGGGCTAGTCGGTGATGCCGAGCCAACCCATGTTAGTCTTACCAATTAAGCAAGTGTCGAGTTCAGCTCTATTAAAATCGACTAAGTATAGCTGACCCTCTAACACTCCCTTAAAAGCTATTGAATCATCACTTCTTCTAAAGACAGTAACACCTGTATCCGTAAAAAGACAGTTGTAACCCATTTTGCATAATTGAGAAACAGAAAGCAAGTTATAATCTAATGAATCTACAAGAAAAACATTGGAAATAGAGTGGTCAGGTGATATAGCAATTTTACCCAATCCTTTAACCAAACCTTGATTCCCATCTCCGAATGTGATCGCTCTTTGAGGATCTTGGTTTTTCTTATAGGAGGAGAACATCCTTTTCTCCCCAGTCATATGGTTTGTGCACCTGCTATCGATGATCCAACTTGAGCCCCTAGATGCATAAACCTACAACACAAATTTAGGCCTTGTTCTTAGGTACCCAAATGGTCTTGGGTCCTTTTACATTAGAAACAAGCACCTTGGGTACCCAAACACAAGTCTTAGAGCCCTTGTGTCTGCCCCCAATATATTTGGCAACTACCTTGCCTGATTTGTTAGTTAGCACATAAGAAGCATCAAAAGTTTTGAATGAAACATTATGATCATTTGATGCTGTAGGAGATTTCTTCTTAGGAATTTTAACATGTGTAGAACACCTAGAGCTAGAAGCCTCATTCTTATAAATAAAAGCATGGTGAGAATGAGTCTTCTTGGCATGAATTCTCCTAATCTTATCCTCAGGATAACCAGCAGGATACAAAATATAGCCCTCGTTATCCTGAGGCATGGGAGCTTTACCCTTAACAAAATTGGATAATCTTTTAGGAGGGGCATTAAGCTTGACATTGTCTCCCTGTTGGAAGCCAATGCCGTCCTTAATGCCAGGGCGTCTCCCACTATAAAGCATACTACAAGCAAATTTAAATTTTTCATTTTCTAGTTCATGCTCGGCAATTTTATCATCTAATTTAGCTATATGATCATTTTGTTGTTTAATCATAGCAAGGTGATCATGAATAGCATCAATGTTAATATCTCTACATCTAGTACAAATGGAAACATGATCAATGCTAGATGTAGAGGGTTTGCAATCATTTAATTCAACAATCTTAGCATGTAAAATAGCATTCTCATCTCTAAGATTGGAAATAGAAGCATTGCAAACATCTAAGTCTTTAGCCTTAGCAATTAATTTTTCATTCTCATTCCTAAGGCTAGCAAGAGAGGCATTCAATTTATCAATCTTAGCAATTAAACTATCATTATCATTTCTAAGATTGGCAATTGAATCATCACAAATATTTGACTTCTCAACCTTAGCAATCAAATTAGCATTCTCAATTCTAAGGTTGGAAATAGTGTCATGGCAAATGCTTAGCTCACTAGTCAATTTTTCATTTTTCTCTACCTCCTGAGCATAAGCATTTTTAGTCTTAACATGCTTTTTGTTCTCCTTAATAAGGAAGTCCTCTTGGCTATCCAAGAGTTCATCCTTCTCATGAATAGCACTAATCAATTCATTCAATTTCTCTTTTTGTTGCATGTTAAGATTGGCAAAAAGAGTAAGCAAGTTATCCTCATCATCACTAGAATTTTCCTCATCACTAGAAGTTGCATACTTAGTGGAGGATCTTGATTTTACCTTCTTCTTCTTGCCATCCTTCACCATAAGACACTTGTGGCCGATGTTGGGGAAGAGAAGACCTTTGTTGACGGCGATGTTGGCGGCGTCCTCGTCGTCGGAGGAGTCGGTGGAGCTCTCATCGGAGTCCCACTCCCGGCAAACATGGGCATCGCCGCCTTTCTTCTTGTAATACCTCTTCTTCTCCTTGTTCCCCCTCTTGTCATTATCCCTGTCACTATCACTAGACAAAGGGCATTTAGCGATAAAATGACCGGGCTTACCACACTTGTAACATACTTTCTTGGAGCGGGACTTATAGTCATTCCCCCTCCTTTGCTTGAGGATTTGGTGGAACCTCTTGATGATGAGCGCCATCTCCTCGTTGTCGAGCTTGGAGGCGTCGATGGGGACCCTACTCGGTGTAGAGTCTTCTTTCTTCTCCTCCGCCGCCTTGAATGCGACGGGTTGTGCCTCGGGTGCGGAGGAGGTGCCTTGCTCGATGATTTTCTTTGAGCCTTTGATCATCATTTCAAAGCTCACAAATTTTCCTATTACTTCCTCGGGAGACATTAGTTTATATCTTGGATCACCACGAATTAATTAAACTTGAGTGGGGTTAAGAAATACGAGTGATCTAAGAATAACCTTGACCATCTCATGGTCATCCCATTTGGTGCTCCCGAGGTTGCGCACTTGATTCACCAAGGTTTTTAGCCGGTTGTACATGGCTTGCGGGTCTTCTCCTTGGTTGAGCATGAAGCGACCGAGCTCCCCCTCGATCGTCTCCCTCTTGGTGATCTTGGTCACCTCGTCTCCTTCGTGCGTGGTTTTGAGCACATCCCAAATCTCCTTGGCACTCTTCAACCCTTGCACCTTGTTATACTCCTCTCGACTTAGAGAGGCGAGGAGTATAGTGGTGGCTTGGGAGTTGAAGTGCCGGATTTGGGCAACTTCGTCCGAATCATAGTCTTCATCCCCCGGTGATGGTACCTGCACTCCCAACTCAACAACATCCCAAATACTAGTGTCGAGTGAGATTAGGTGATGCCTCATTTTATCACTCCACATGTTATAATCTTCACCGTCAAAAACTGGTGGTTTGCCTAATGGGACGGAAAGTAAAGGAGTACGTTTGGAAATGCGGAGATAGCGAAGGGGAATCTTACTAAACTTCTTGCGCTCATGGCGCTTAGAACTTACGGACGGCGCGTCAGAGCTGGAGGTGGATGGCGACGAAGAATCGGTCTCGTAGTAGATCACCTTCTTCATCTTCTTCTTCTTGTCGCCACTCCGATGTGACTTGTTGTGGGAGTGTGATTCTCCCTTTCCTTTGGAGCCGGACTCCCTTGATGGAGCCTTCCCGAGACTTGTAGCGGGCTTCTCGCCGGTCACCATCTCCTTCTTGGCATGATCTCCCGACATCACTTCGAGCGGTTAGGCTCTAATGAAGTACCGGGCTCTGATACCAATTGAAAGTCGCCTAGAGGGGGGTGAATAGGCGGAACCTAAAAGTTATAAACTTAAGCACAACTACAAGTCAGGGTTAGCGTTAGAATTAAAGTTAAGTCCGAAAAGAGAGGGTGAAAACAAATCACAAGCAAATAGGGCGAATGACACGGTGATTTGTTTTACCGAGGTTTGGTTCTTGCAAACCTACTCCCCGTTGAGGTGGTCACAAAGACCGGGTCCCTTTCAACCCTTTCCCTCTCTCAAACAGTCACCTAGACCGAGTGAGCTTCTCTTCTCAATCAATCGGGACACCAAGTCCCCACAAGGACCACCACACAATTGGTGTCTCTTGCCTTGATTACAATTGAGTTGGGAACAAGAAAGAAAGAAGAAGAAAAGCGATCCAAGCGCAAGAACTCAAAAGAACACAAATGTCACTCTCTCTAGTCACTATTTGATTGGAATGAACTTTGGACTTGGGAGAGGATTTGATCTCTTGTTTGTGTCTTGGAATGAAGTCTAGAGCTCTTGTATTGAATGCAAATGGCTGAAACTTGGATACATTGAAGTGTGGTGGTTGGGGGGTATTTATAGCCCCAACCACCAATATGGTCATTGGTGAAGGCTTCTGTCGTTTGGCGCACCGGACAGTCCGGTCCGCCAGCCACGTCACTAGGGCGTTGGGTTCCGACCATTAGAGCTCTGACAGGTGGGGCCACCGGACAGTCTGGTGGTGCACCGGACAGGTCCTGTTCACTATCCAGTGCGCCTTCTGGCGCCTGCTCTGACTTCTGCGCGCGCAGGCGCACACTGTTTGCTTTTATTGTTCCTTGCAGACGACCATTGGCGTGAAGTAGCCGTTGCTCCGCTGGCACACCGGACAGTCCGGTGAATTATAGCGGAGCGGCCTCCCCAAATTCCCGAGGCTGGCAAGTTTGAGTTGATCCACCCTGGTGCACCGGACACTGTCCGGTGGCACACCGGACAGTCCGTACGCCAGACCAGGGTAGATTTCGGTTTAACTTTGCTCCTTTGTTTTGAACCCTTTCTTTTGTCTTTGTATTAGTTTGTTGTGAACCTTTGGCACTTGTAGAACATATATTCTAGAGCAAACTAGTTAGTCCAATAATTTGTGTTGGGCAATTCAACCACAAAAATTCATTTGGAAAAGGTTTGACCCTATTTCCCTTTCAGAAACACATCCATATATTCCTGCAAAAGGTTAGCAACAGCCGGTGGCAAAGCAATGGATGTATCATCAATGGAATACAAAGCATTTTTGCGTACTAAGGTATAGCAAAGTCCAGCAGAGGCATGTACTCATCTAGATCAGATTTAGTAGCTAGCAATGAAGGAGTTTTTAAATTAATAGGTTGCTGATTTTCAGAGTTCACAACACCTTTTTGTGTAGCATTAATTTTTTTCTCATGTTCAAAGTGGACAATTTCAGTGGGAGTCATATGAAGCAACACAATTTTCTTTCCCTTATGCATGAAAGTATATTTATTAGATCTACCATGGTGAATAGCATTAGTATCAAACTCCCAAGGACGTCCCAATAAAAGAGAGTAAGCATTCCTAGTCACCACATCAAAATTAGCAAAGTCATGGTAAGAGCCAATTGAAAAGTGCACCCTTGTTGTTTGTGTTACCTTGAACTTACCGCTATTTTTAAACCATTGAATGTGATAAGGATGCGGATGCTCTCGTGTGGTCAAGGCAAGCTTCTTAACCACCTCAACATTCACCAAGTTGTTGCATCTACCACCGTTAATGATGGTATGTACACGACAATCGTTGACGATGATAAACATGTTGAAAAGGTTGTGGCACTGTCTGTTGTCATTGTCGCCTACCGTGGCACTCAAGCTCGCTGCATAATCAAGGCCTTAAGGTGTGGACGTTCGTACGCTCAAAGAGGATGACACCTTGGCTGGTGTCGATGGTTGTCGTGGCACGAAGGTGCTGCTCCTCCGCTGTTGGCGACCTTGCAATTCTTTTTCTTCCAACATAGAAAGATGGAACAAGCGTTATATGGAATGATACTCCTTATAATCAACAATATCCTGGATCTCCCGCCTCAATCCCCCATAAAACCTAACCATTTGATCCTCCAGATCCTCATCTACCCCACATCATAGCATACCTTTCTGAAGTTCTTGGTAGTATTCCTGCACAGACATGTCTCCCTGAAGCAGTCTCTAGGTGCAAGCGTGCAAGCGAACCATCTGATCCAATAGATTATAATCAAACTACATATGTAATCGTGGTTTGTAAAGGTTTTTTTATAAAGGTACTTGGGCTGCTGATGTAAGGGTTTAAGAGTTAAATGTGTCATACGGTTGGATTATGATCTAATGGATCAGATGATTTTCTTGTATGCTTGCACCTAGAGACTGCTTGCATAGCAGTCGTTACCTGTCGTCATTCACTAAAAGGGGGAGATTGTAAGTGCAACCAAGCCCTAATTGTGGGTTTTGGTGATAATGATCATACAAATAGAGTTCTAATCTGTTTACTAAGCAATGTGATAGGAAAAGCACCAAAAAGGGAGAAAGCTTATGGCAAAGGATGGACTTCAAGAGTTTACAAAACATATTGTTCATTTTATTTACTTCACTAGTGTAGAGATGTTGTACTATCAAGTTTTTGTGAGTTTTACTATTGTTCTTGGTTCTCTAATGCTCAAATTCCACAAAACACCTCTACCTACACCCAGTTAGCCAGTGCCAAAATCTCATATCAATCTGATCTGTTTGGGCTACGCGGCACTGCCGCACCTTAGCACCACCGGACTTAACCCCGGCACTGCCAAATAATAAATGACCGTTGGAATGTAAAAAATCCTTGTTTTGTCTGTTCTAGAGGCCTCCAACAGCAACCTGCTACGTAGCCTGACACCCAGATACAACAAATAGGGTTACAAGTACCCCTTGGTCCCCTTTGAATCTCCCTCCCCCTCACTTGCTCACTTTGACTCAAAATATCTGGCTCTTCTTCTCCAAAGATGAGAGAAAACCTCAAGAACAACAAGAACCCTAGGATTTCCTCATATCTCCCATTTGAGCATTGGAGCTTCTCAAGGTCGGCTTTCTCTCATTGAGTCTTGGAGCTTCTCCTAGTCGGCGTGTGATTCTTTCCTCGGGCTACAAGTTTGTTGCAGCCTGGGTGTGCTATAAGTTCCCCCTAATCATAGTGAAAAACCTCTCATACTAAGAGCGAAAGCTCTTGTCTTGTGATCGATAGACTTTGTTAGTCATGAAACCCTCCATTATGGTATGAAGCCTTCGAAGATCGCTCCCTGAAACAAACTAAGACAATAGACCTTGTTACTTATGTGTCACACCCGGCTTTAAGGAACAAAGCCAGGTGCATCTCATACATGCGCCAAGAAGACAACATATATAATAACAGAGTGTATAGAGATAAATGTCACAATAATCAGAGTATTTATTACATAGCGGAAGACTTATTACAAAATAAAAGATAAAAGTAAAACGAACTAAGGATCGTCGGCGCCAATGTCAACTGAGAAACGCCACCTAGATCAGATCATACTCCTCGCCTTGTGGCTCCTCCTGAACCACCTGCTCTTCTCCTGTGGGGGGGTGTGAGACAGCAAGGGTGAGCTCACACATGATCATAGCTCAACAAGTTGTGGGGAACCAGTGGACATAAACTCACAAAGGTGTGAGCTCATGTGATGTGTAAGGCTAATCAATGATAGGGGTTTAAAGCTGAGCATTGCTTTTAAGTAGTTGGTCAAAATTTTATTAGCAGTTTCTAAGTGTAAGTAAATACCAAACCATAAATACAGTAATAGAACAAATTAATAATAAACCCATGCAATGCAAATGACAAAATTGAATTTAAGTTCTATAATTTAAACATCAGAGAGTCCTGAGCTGCTCATGACCGTGAGCTCGGCTAGTATACCAGTTTTACACTCTGCAGAGGTTGTACCCTTTACCCACAAGTCATGTTACCCATCTGCCAAGGGATCGCGACTTCCCATACACCTCTACCTAGGAAGCGCGGCAGGGCAACACTACGAGGCCTTTACAAAGTTCCACTAGCTTCAGAAAACCCGCTACAGTTTATAGGAAGTTCCAATGCAGGGTTCTTGTCTGACCGCCATCGCAGCAAAATCAACCAAGGACCTCCCTACACTGACCACTCCCCTACTGCCCTTGTCCCTTTCGGGTAAGGTAGTCTTCCACTAGTTTTCCTAATTAGTCAGCCAAGGGCGTCCCATTAAACCCTTGTGGTGGCACGTGTTACTCAAGTTAAGCTCTATGTTCCAATTAACATTAATGATCTCAACATGAACATAAATAGAATAACAAAAAGAATTGGAACATAGAGGTAATAAATGATTATCCCAAAACCATATAAAGCAATAGCAAACTACCCAAGTGATTCGGGGGTAAACAAGGTAATGAGATAAACAATCTAGGGTGACCTATTGGGTGCCATCAAAATTAACCTATGCATGGATAAGTGATATTAAAGAACATTATTAGGTAAAAGGTGGTCAAGGGCACAACTTGCCTTCAATGAGCTCCTGCTCAGCTACTTCAACCTGCTGCTCACCAGGATCCTCAGCAACGGGCTCTTCTACTCGCCACAATACAAACAAGCACAGTGCATATAGAGAAATTAACATTACACCAAACATATATACAAAATACACAGTAATAATCTACACATTAAAATAAAATTCTAGGAATAGGAATCATAATTTTTGGAGTTATAGAATTTAAGTTATGGATTTTCAAAGGTTTTATGTGTTTAAAATAGGATTAAGTGTGGGATTAATTTTCTTACTGTTGTCATGATAAAACAGAGACACTAAGTGGTAGAGAATAAAATTACAAAATTTTAGGAACTGGAATGGATTAATTTGGAGTTAGTATGAATTTTCTATGAATTTATTAAGTTCTAATAATTATTTTCATATTAAAAATCCATTTTCTATTTCATTTATTCAAATTAAATGATCACTGGACTGGGCCTCATTTTCTAGAAAGTGCAGGGGGCTCGGGGATAAAATTCCTAAGACACAGAACCCTCTCCCGTGGATGGCGGGTTGATTTTCTGGAATCACAGGGGCTCTTTAATAAAACTGACCCGCGAAGGGGTAACTTCTAATCTGAGCCATCCGATCGGGATTCTTTGGCCTGGATTGAATCTAGACTTTAATGAACCGGTACGCGACTGCAGTCGTTGGATCCGTGATCCAAGGCCTAGATTCAATGCTCTAGCGTCACTTGTCATCCGTCCGATCCAAATCGGACGGCTCACAACCCCAAACCCGAATTAGTATACACGTTCTAATCGTAGCCGCTCCTTTTCGATCCAACGGCGCACGATCGTCTTCTTCCACCCGCGCCCAAACGCGGCGGTGCTACCCAGAGCCGCGGTGGAGGCTCGCCGGCGTGCCCGCGATTCAACGCCTAAGTGCCCCTAGTGCAAAATTGAAGTGTGCTACGCCACAAGGGGATGAAGGCGAATCGTTTGACTAGGTCTCTTACCGGGGGAATGGAGTGCAGAAGCTCGGCCACGGTGAAGGCGGATCCGCGGCAGAGCGCAGGTCGACGGCGAGGAATTGCCCTGGCGCAGCGATGCCCCGCTTGAAATTGGTGGTCGCCGAGGTTCCCAGGTTCACCGCCGCAGCCCTGGAAAGCCCTGTGGGTGCCCGAGCGACACCACCCACGAGTCGGACGGTGGCGGTCCGAAATTCTCTCTCCGCCTCCCTAGTCTCTCCCTCACGATTTCCCGACGAGGCTGGCTAGAGGCGTGGCGAAAAGGGAGGGTCGGGTCCTCCAATTTATGCATGAGGAGAGGCTGACCGGGGTGCATGGCACGCGAGCCTCACCGGAGTCTTCGGCGGAATTCTGTTGGTGTGATGAAGCGAACTGAGCTGACGACCTGGCCCTACTGCGCAGTGGTGGGGATGCGCGCAAGGGACAGACGAGCCGGACCCACACGACAGAGGGGCTGGGTGATGAGCGCGCGGCGCAGCGGGTGGCGAGCGGCTGAGACCGGGCGATGGGGCCCATGTGCAGAGAGCGCCAGCGCGTGATGGGGAAAAAGTTTGGGCCGCGTGAGGTGTTTCGTTGGTTGGGCCGAATTGGTCAGCTTGGGCCCAACCGCGCACAGTTCATTTCTCCATTTTCTCTCTTCTTTCTAATTTCTTTTCTTCTCTTTTTTTTATTCTTTTGAAACTCAAATCTGAAATCAAATTCTTGTAGTGAATTTTGTGCTCAGTTAAATGTACATTTTGAAATCACCAGTTTGAAAGATATTTATTCTTATTTTATTTCATTTTATGTAGTATTTCTCGCGTTTCTTTCTTCTCTCTTTTTTTCTAGATTCTAAAACCTCCTTTTATCTTCTAAATTCTATTTTGGGAATTTAATATATTTCTTCCTCAGATTATTTTATGTTGTCACAAAATGCACACAAAACAAAATCCAGCATGATGCATAATTTGGTAGTATATATTTTTATTAATTGTTTTTGGGCATGGTGTTCACATATGATGATGCATAAAGATCAAACTCTCATAAAGAGAAATTGTTTCTCTATTGGTATTATTTCTAGCAAATTACAAAGTGGGTGTTACAAATCCTACCCTCCTTAAAAATAATATTGTCCTCGAGATTTAAGAGGATCTAGGGAACAGGTGGGGAAAATCTATGCGAAGCTCTTCTTCTCTTTCCCAAGTTGCTTCATCTTCACCGTGGTGACTCCATTGGACTTTGCACATCTTTATCACCTTATTCCTTGTAACTCTAGTCAATGTGTCAAGAATCTTGATCGGGTACTCCGTGTAAGTCAGATCACCCTGAACACTGAGCTCTTCCATGGGTAACTGTTCCTCAGGGACACGGAGACACTTCTTTAGTTGAGATACGTGGAACACGTTATGCACATCCGATAGACTATCCGGTAACTCGAGTTGGTATGCCATCTCCCCAACTCGCCTAAAGATCAAGAATGGTCCAATATAGCGAGGGGACAATTTGCCCTTAACTTTGAATCTCCTCATTCCACGTAGTGGTGACACCTTGAGATACACATAATCTCCTTCTTCAAATTCCAGTGGTCTCCTTCTATTATCAGCATAGCTCTTTTGCCTGGTTTGAGCCACCCTCAAATTCTCTTGAATTTTACGGACTTGTTCTTCTGCTTCTTGAATCAATTCAGGCCCAAAGAATTGTCTTTCTCCAGTCTGATCCCAATACAAAGGAGTCCTGCACTTCCTCCCATATAGAGCTTCAAAAGGTGACATCTTCAGACTGGCCTGATAGCTATTGTTATATGAGAATTCAGCATAAGGTAGACTTTTATCCCAACTTCCTCCATGCTGAAGGGCACATGCTCTCAACATATCTTCCAATACTTGATTAGTCCTTTCAGTCTGTCCATCAGTCTGAGGGTGATAAGCTATACTAAAATTTAACTTTGTACTCATATTCTCATGAAAGCTTCTCCAAAATCTTGAGGTAAACTGTGAACCTCGATCAGACACGATCTTCTTTGGTACTCCATGTAAACACACAATCCGAGCCATATATAACTCTGCTAGCTGAGAACCTTTATAAGTAGTCTTCACAGGAATAAAGTGAGCCACTTTTGTCAATCTATCCACAATCACCCATATAGCATCATATCCTTTCTGGGTGTGAGGCAATCCAGTGATGAAATCCATACCAATCTCTTCCCACTTCCACTCGGGTATCTTCAGTGGGTGCAGCAGTCCAGCTGGCCTCTGGTGTTCAGCCTTAACTCTTTGACATACATCGCACATAGCCACATGTGCAGCCACATCTCTTTTCAATCCATACCACCAATACTTCCGTTTCAAATCCTGATACATCTTGGTAATACCAGGATGAATAGAATAATCCGAGTCGTGGGCCTCTTTCAATATAGTCTCTCGAAGGCTTTCAATATCAGAAACACACATCCTGTCCTTGAACCATACAGTGCCCTGCTCATCTTCCGTGAATTCCGGAACTCGACCTTCAGTAATCAGATCCTTGATCTCTTTTATTTTAGCATCACCAATTTGTCCTTTGCGAATTTCTTGCTCCAAAGTAGGTTCCACATCAATAGTAACTCCTTCAATATGTGAGCAATTATCCCCAGGTTAAGTCTCCTGAAGTCCTCAACAATCTCATCAGGTAGCTGGGCAACAATAGCTGAATGAACATGCTCCTTTCGACTCAAGGCATCTGCAACCAAATTTGCCTTGCCCGGGTGATAGTGAATCTCCAAATCATAATCCTTAATGAGCTCCAACCAACAGCGTTGCTTAAGGTTGAGATCCTTCTGAGTGAATATATACTTCAAACTCTTATGATCCATGTATACTTGGCACTTAGTTCCCATGATGTAGTGTCTCCAAATCTTAAGTGCATGCACGACTGCTGCCAATTCCAAGTCATGAGTGGGGTAGTTCAATTCATGTCTCCGTAACTGACGAGACGCATAGGCAATCACATGTCCTTCTTGCATAAGCACACATCCTAAGCCTTGGCCACATGCATCACAATAGATATCAAATCCTTTCTGTAGGTCTGGCATAACCAATACTGGTGGCGACATCAATCTTTTCTTCAATTGATCAAAGCTGTCTTGACACTTCTCGTCCCACTTAAATTCTCTTCCTTTCTCCAAAAGCGAAGTCATAGGCTTAGCAATCTTAGAAAATCCTTCAATAAATCTCCGATAATATCCTGCTAGTCCCAGGAAACTTCGAATCTCGGTAACTGTAGTGGGTACTCTCCACTCCATTATCTCCTTAACCTTAGCAGGATCCACTGATATTCCTCCATTAGAAATAATATGACCAAGAAATGGCACCTCGCCAATCCAAAACTCGCACTTGCAGAATTTGGCATATAGCTGGTTATCTCGTAGCTTCTGTAGCACCAATCTCAGATGTTCCTCATGATCACTATCACTCTTAGAATAGATAAGAATATCGTCGATGAACACCACGACGAATCTGTCCAAATACTCCATAAACACCTTATTCATCAAGTTCATAAAATAAGCTGGTGCATTGGTTAATCCAAACGACATCACGGTGAACTCATATAATCCATACCGAGTCGAGAAAGCCGTCTTGGGGATATCCGATGGTCTAATCCTCATCTGATGGTAACCGGATCGGAGATCAATCTTCGAGAATACTCTAGCACCTCTCATCTGATCAAATAAATCCTCAATACGGGGCAACGGATACTTGTTCTTCATGGTAACATCGTTAAGTGATCTATAATCCACACACATTCTTTGTGATCCATCCTTCTTCTGTACAAACAAGACCGGTGCTCCCCAAGGTGAGGAACTCGGACGAATGTACCCAGCCTCTTGTAACTAAGTTAACTGCTTCTTAAGTTCCTTCAACTCCTCTACGGACATCCTATATGGCCGTTTAGAAATAGGGGCGGTTCCAGGTAGGAGATCAATAACAAACTCAACTTCTCTATCAGGTGGCATCCCTGGTAACTCCTCTGGAAAGACATCCGGAAAATCTCTAACCACCCGGATGTTGTCACCAACAAACTCCTCAGGTATAAAGAACATTGCACGCATGGGTGAGGAGGTTACTGCAATATTAACCTGAAATATTTCTCCTTTAGTGGTAGTGAGTTCTACGGTACCTCTACCACATGCTATAACGGCCTTTGCCTTTCTTAGCCATGACATACCAAGGATCAGATCTATACTGCTTGACTCTAATATTATAGCAGTAGCTCAAAATTCTCTACCCATAATGGTCAATGTCAATCTACGTGTCATTTGATTCGCCTCAACAGGCCCTTTAGGTGTGATTACTATCATGGGTTTTCTCATATTTAGCAGTGGTATTTCATTTGTGTTGGCATATCTAGCAGACATGAATGAATGTGTAGCACCAGAATCAAATAAGATGGTTGCAGGAATTGCATTAACATAAAACATACCAAGTACGAGGTCCCCACCATCCGGAGTAGCATCAACGCTGACTTGATTAACCTTGGCAATAGAATATCCCTTGCCAGATCCTGGGGTTTGTTGCCTGTTCTGAACTGGAGTAGTAGCAATCCTCTGTGGGCAGACATTTGCATAATGACCAGTCTTCCCACACTTGAAACAAGTAGTGCCTGGACTCTGTCCTGAAAACTTTGTCGGGGTGCCAGTAGGGGTAGCCTGTCGAGGAGGTGGAGTCCTCAGTGGTGATTGCTGAACTGGGCGCTGGCCTCCGCCAGTGCAAACTGGTGTACCCTGAGGTGAACTGTAGCGAGGACGAACACTATTGCTCCCTTATCCTTAAGATATAGCCTTTCTCTTCAAATCTCCCAGCTGAACACGCTTGTGTTCAATAGCCAGGGCCTTATCAAGCAGCCTCTGAAATGATGGAAATGTGTGTGCCACTAGGGCATACTGCAGTGGTCCATTAAGTCCTTCAATAAATTGCTCCTGCTTCCTCTCATCTTCAACAACTTCATCAGGGGCATATCTGGATAACTGGATGAACTTGTCGCGGTACTCGCTGACTGACATACTTCCTTGCTTCAGCGACAGAAATTCCTTCTTCTTAATCTTCATTAAGCCAGTAGGTATATGATAATTCCGAAACTGTGTACTGAACTCCGCCCAAGTGATAGTATCAGCAGCATCGTGGGCAGTAGTATATGAATCCCACCAGTCAGCAGCAGGACCCGTCAGACGTCCAGAAGCATATAAAACCTTCTCCCGATCAGTGCATTGTGCAATATTCAGCATCTTTTCCACAGATTTTAGCCAATCATCCGCATCCAGTGGATCAGGAGAGCTAGCGAATGTAGGTGGCTTATGACTCATGAACTCCCTATGCTTATCACGGGGTGGAACTGGTGGTGGTGGAGGTGGAGGCAGTGGTACTTGTTGTTGTTGTTGCATTTGTTGTTGCAGCTGCTGTTGTTGTGCCCTCCTTTCCTGGCGTATCTCCTCTCGCTCCTAGCGCAACTCCTGTCGTATATCTTCTCTTTCCTGACGCATCTCCTGGTGTTCTTGCTGCATCTGGGCACGCATATCAGCCATAGTGTCCGCCATTTGCTGCATCACCGCCATCTGAGCAGCAACCAGTGGGTCAACTCCGCCTGGTGGAGGATTAGGAGGATTCATCTCTGCAGGTTGTGGCTGGGGTTGTCTGTATATTCTCCGAGTGTGTCGATTAGGAGGCAAATCAATTCCACCACCCCGCCTGGTATTGACCATCTGAGTTAGATACATATGGTAAGAGAATAGTAGACAAGGCAGGTATTTACAAATCAGATTATTTTGGGGGATTTATTAGCTAAGCAGATTAATATTTCCTCTACTAAAGCTAATTCAATACCTTAGGTTGGTACATGCTAAGATGTCCATCTGTAATAATTCAATCAACCAAAGAAGCAAATCAGGCATTTAGCATCAGCATAATCAGCCAATCACTTTTTAAATAAAGAAAATAGTTTTAAATTTTGTCTTAGGTTCCCTATCTCTTAAAAAGATCATAGTGGTAGGATTCCAAGGTGTGAAATCCATCTTGTCTTAGAGTAGAAAAGATAAGATTAATTAGAGTAGAATAGCAAAAGGTGAGACAAGATCAAGATGAGATAAGTATAGAATGAGTCAGAGTAAGGTAAGTAGGTAAGGGTTTTGTCCATTTCTATCTAGGTTTCGTCCTACAGTCAACATTGCCTCTGATACCACTTCTGTCACACCCGGCTTTAAGGAACAAAGCCAGGTGCATCTCATACATGCGCCAAGAAGACAACATATATAATAACAGAGTGTATAGAGATAAATGTCACAATAATCAGAGTATTTATTACATAGCGGAAGACTTATTACAAAATAAAAGATAAAAGTAAAACGAACTAACGATCGTCGGCGCCAATGTCAACTGAGAAACGCCACCTAGATCAGATCATACTCCTCGCCTTGTGGCTCCTCCTGAACCACCTGCTCTTCTCCTGTGGGGGGGTGTGAGACAGCAAGGGTGAGCTCACACATGATCATAGCTCAACAAGTTGTGGGGAACCAGTGGACATAAACTCACAAAGGTGTGAGCTCATGTGATGTGTAAGGCTAATCAATGATAGGGGTTTAAAGCTGAGCATTGCTTTTAAGTAGTTGGTCAAAATTTTATTAGCAATTGCTAAGTGTAAGTAAATACCAAACCATAAATACAGTAATAGAACAAATTAATAATAAACCCATGCAATGCAAATGACAAAATTGAATTTAAGTTCCATAATTTAAACATCAGAGAGTCCTGAGCTGCTCATGACCGTGAGCTCGGCTAGTATATGTAACACCCGACTTTAAGGGACAAAGCCGAGTGCATCTCATACATGCGCCAAGAAGACAACATATATAATAACAGAGTGTATAGAGATAAATGTCAATAACATCAGAGTATTTATTACATAGCGGAAGTCTTACAAAATAAAAGATAAATATAACACGAACTAATGATCGTTGGCGCCAATGTCAACTGAGAAACGCCACCTAGATCAGATCGAACTCCTCGCCTTGTGGCTCCTCCTGAACCACATGTTCTTCTCCTGTGGGGGGGTGTGAGACAGCAAGGGTGAGCTCACACATGTTCATCGCTCAACAAGTTGTGGGGAATAATGTGGCATGAACTCACAAAGGTGGGAGATCATGTAGTGTAAGGCTTATCAACAATAGAGGTTAAAGCTGAGCATTGCTTTTATAAGTTGGTCAAAATTTTATTAGCAGTTACTAAGTGTAAGTAAATACCAAACCTTAATTAAAAGTAATAGAACAAAATTAATAATAATCCCATGCAAATGCAAATGACAAATTGAATTTAAGTTCCATAGATTAATCATCGGAGAGTCCTGAGCTGCTCATGACCGCGAGCTCGGCTAGTATACCAGTTTTACACTCTGCAGAGGTTGTACCCTTTACCCACAAGTCGTGTTTCCCATGTCGCCAGGGTTAGCTAGGCCCTTAGACACTACCAAGGTGAATGGCTAGGGATCCACTACGAGGCCTTTACAAAGTTCCACTAGCTTCCGAAAACCCGCTGCAGTTTATAGGAAGTTCCAATGCAGGGTTCCTGGCTGACCGCCATCGCAGCAAAATCAACCAGGGACCTCCCTACACTGACCACTCCCCTACTGCCCTTGCCCCTTTCGGGTAAGGTAGTCTTCCACTAGCTTTCCTAATTAGTCAGCCAAGGGGTCCCATTCCTCCCTTGTGGTGGCACGTGTTTCTCAAGTTAAGCTCCATGTTCCAATTAACAATAATATAATGATCTTGACATGAACATAAATAGAATAACAAAATAACTGGAACATGGATATAATGAAATATTAACCCAAAACCATGTAAAGCAATATCATAACTACCCATGTGATTCAGGGGTAAACAAGGTAAACAGGATAAACAGTCTAGGGAAACCTATTGGGTCCCACCAAAATTAAACCTATGCATGGTAAATGATTATAAAGAACATTATTGGGTAACAAAAGTGAATCAAGGGCACAACTTGCCTGGCACTTGAGATTCCAGTTACCAGGGTGAACTTCAGGTGACTTGAAACCTCGCGCTTGACGTAGCAATACAAACAAACATAGTATAGATAAAATTAACATCACACCAAACATGTAAATAAAATATACAGTAAAAATCTACACATTGAAATGAAATCATCGGAACTGGAATCACTAAATTTGGAGTTATAGTATTCAAGTTATGAATTTCCTAATGTTTAATGTGATTAAAATAGGATTAGATGAGAAATTAATTTTCTAACAGAGTTCATGTCAAAACAGTGATACTAAATGATAAAGAATATTATTACAAAATTTTAGAAACTGGAATGGCTCAATTTGGATTTAAAATGAATTAGATATGAATTTTCCAAGTTCTAGCAATTGTTTTTGTATTAAAATTGCATTTACTAATTCATTTACTTATTTTAAATACGCTCTGGACTAGGCGTCAATTCCTGGAAAACTCAGGGGTCTTGGTGCAAGTGTTTCCAAGACACAGAGAATAGTGTTCTCTGGATGGCGGGTTGATTTGTGTTTTCTTCGGGGTCTCTTTAGAAAAATTGACCCGCGAAGGGGTATCGCGCGTCCATAACCGTCAGATCTAACTCAACGCACCAGATTAGATCTTACGCGCAGTGAACCGGTATGCCATCTAAACCTTTAGATCCAGATCTAACGGCCACGAGTTCAAAACTACGCGATCCCATTACGAACGTCCATCCACAATCGGACGGCTGGGAATTATCTCGGTGAATCGCTACCCTACTTCTAATCTCGCCCGTACACGCAAAGATCAACGGCCGACAATCAAAGGATGAAAGGGGATCGGCCAGCTCTAATCTGGACCGGACATTGCCAGATCAATGACGCACGAGCTTCTCCTTTCCTCGCCGGAGACTTCCCCCCAGACCTTTCCAGGGCACACAAACACTATGAATTTCTAGGGTACGACCAACTCCAAGATATTGCGAACCCTATGTGGACAGTCCCAACGTGGATGACACCCTGGTACGCCTGGCCCTCGGACAACCGCGGCACCGCGGCGGAGCATAGATCTGGTGAGCGATTGTGGGGACACCCGTCTACTATTTTCACTACACATCGATGTATCATGATGAGGATAAGATACTAAGTGAGGGGTGGGATGATTACAACGGTTTCGCTGCGCCGTCTCCATCCACGGTGACTTGCGGATCCGAGGTGCCACAATTGCCTCGACGAGAAATTCAGCAGGTCAAAGTCGATCACCACGCCTGACGAGGCTCCACGAAGGTCTCCCGTGCTCCGGCGGAGCGCCCCGTGGTCGATTGATAGATGCCGCGAGGGTACACAGCCGCGGCACCTCATATTTGCCCAACGGCAATGGTGGCTATGGGTGACGGCGATATCCCTACGCACGATGAAATTAGGCAAGCAGACCCCCTCCCGTGGATAAATATCAACCCCAGGTAACCGGATGGGTGGTTACAGCCGTTAGTTCCGCGCGACGAGGGCCCAGCATCGCGATTTCGCCGTGGACTGGGCGCATGGCACGCCGTGAAGCTCGGCTGGTGGAGAAGAAGGGAAGCCTGGCAGGTGGGTCGTTGTGCCAGCTGGAGCCGCGGACCTTAAGGATCTGAAGTTAGGTACGCCCGTAGCATTTGCAGAGATCAGGATAGCATGGCAGCGGGATTTCTGCTTCCAGAGTTCGCCATCACGGATCATCGATGGGGACGATGCTGGGTAGTGGGGCCCACAAGGCAGTGAGTCGCAAGCGATGTGTGTGGCTAGATCGCGGAGGCTGAAAAGTGGGCAGGCATCAGCAGGCGCGAATGCACAGTGGGTGGGTCACGCAGATGAAGATAGATATGGGCTGAGAGCAGTGGTTTTGGCCCAAGTGAAGGTTTGCCTTTTCTTTTTTTAATTATTTTGCTTTCAAATTCCCTTTATTTTAGATTTAAAAATTTAGATTCTAGTTTGGTTGTGAGTTTCTCATTTGGGATAATTGAACAACTTCAAGTCCAAGCGTAGGAAGAATCTAGTTTTATTTATGTATTTATTTTCTGTATATAGTATTTTTTTCCCTCTCTTTCCTCTTTTTCTCTGTTATTTAAATTCCTATATTTGCACATTGGGCCTTAAATCCCTATTTGGATATTATTGTATTTTATTTCTATTGTTATTAGAATCCATAGATGCACAAACACAATATAACCCAGAATGATGCACAAATTATCTTGAATGTCACTAGTTAATTAATCACTTGAAATGTAGTAGTTCACATGTGTTGATGGATAGAGGCAAACATATAAAGAATAGACATCTCCTTTCTTATACTTTTACAATTTGGGTATTACAAATCCTACCTCCCTTAACAAGAATCTCGTCCTCGAGATTTAGAAAGGACTAGGGAAAAGATGGGGAAAATCTATGTGAAGCTCTTTCTCTCTCTCCCAAGTAGCTTCATCTTCTCCATGATGACTCCATTGCACTTTGCACATCTTTATGACCTTATTTCTTGTAACTCAAGTCAATGAATCAAGAGTCTTGATAAGATACTCCGTGTAAGTCAAATCATCCTAAACACTGAGCTCTTCCATTGGTAACTGTTCCTCAACTTCTTAAGTTGAGACACATGGAATACATTATGCACATCAGATAGATTATCAGGTAGCTTAAGTTGATAGGCCATCTCTCCAACTCGCCAAAAAAAACTCTAAAGGGTCCAATAAATCGAGGGAACAATTCGCCCTTGACTTTAAATCTCCTCATTCCACAAAGTGGTGACATCTTCAGGTACACGTGATCACCTTCCTCAAACCCTAGTGGTCTTCTTCTATTATCAGCGTAGCTCTTTTGCTTGGTCTGAGCTACCCACAAATTCTCCCGAATTATACGGACTTGTTCTTCTGCCTCTTGAATAAGTTTAGGTCCAAAGAACTGTCTTCCTCTAGTCTAGTCCAAAATAGAGGAGTCCTGCACCTCCTACCATATAGAGCCTTGGACGGTGACATCTTCAGACTGGCCTGGTAACTATTATTATATGAGAACTCAGCATAAGGTAGACTCTTGTCCCAACTACTACCATGCTGAAGGGCACAAGCTCTCAACATGTCTTCCAATACTTGATTAGTCCTTTCAGTTTGTCCATCAGTCTGAGGTAGGCCGAACTAAAATTCAACTTCTCATCCATATTCTCATGAAAACTTTTCCAAAATCTGGAGGTAAATTGTGATCCTCTATCCAAAATGATCTTCTTCAGTACACCATGTAGGGACACAATCCGGGCCACATATAACTCTACCAATTGAGATTCCTTATAAGTAGTCTTGACCGAAATGAAACGAGCCACTTTGGTCAATCTATCCACAATAACCCATATAATCATATCCTTTCTAGGTGCGATGCAATCCAGTGATGAAATCCATACCAATCTCTTCCCTCTTCCACTCGGGTATCTTTAATGGGTATAATAGTCCAATTGGTCTTTGGTGTTCGGCTTTAACTTTTTGACACACCTCGCTCATAGCCACATGTGTAGCCACATTTCTCTTCAATGCATACCACCAATACTTCCGCTTCAAATCCTGTTACATCTTGGTACTCCCAGGATGAATGGAATAATCCGAGTCATGGGCTTCCTTCAGTATAGTCTCACGAAGGCTTTCAATATCAGGAACACATATCCAATCCTTGAACCATACGGTGCCTTGCTCATCCTCCGTGAATTCCGGACCTCGACCTTCAGTAATCAGATCCTTAATCTCTTGTATCTTAGCATCACCAATCTATCCTTTGTGGATTTCTTGTTCCAAGTTAGATTCCACATCAATAGTAACTCCTTCAGTGTGAGCAACTATCCCCAGGTTAAGTCTCCTAAAATCCTCAACAATCTCATCGGGTAGCTAGGCAACAACAGCTGAATGAACATGCTCCTTTCGACTCAAGGCATCTGCAACCAAATTTGCCTTGCCCGGGTGATAGTGAATCTCCAAATCATAATCCTTAATAAGCTCCAACCAACGGCGTTGCCTAAGGTTGAGATCCTTCTGAGTGAATGTATACTTCAAACTCTTATGATACGTATACTTGACACTTGGTTCCCATAATATAATGTCTCCAAATCTTAAGCGCATGCACAACAGCTGCCAATTCCAAGTCATGAGTGGGGTAGTTCACTTCGTGTTTCCGCAACTGACGAGATGCATAGGCAATCACATGTCCTTCTTGCATGAGCACACATCCAAGTCCTTGGCCACATGCATCACAATAAATGTCAAATCCCTTCTGTAGGTCTGGCATAATCAATACTGGAGGCGACATCAATCTTTTCTTCAATTGATCAAAGCTGTCTTGACACTTCTCGTCCCACTTAAATTCTCTTCCTTTCTCCAAAAGTGAAGTCATAGGTTTAGCAATCCTAGAAAATCCCTCACTAAATCTCTGATAATATCCTGCTAGTCCCAAGCAACTCCGAATCTCAGTAACTGTAGTGGGTACTCTCCACTCCATTATCTCCTTAACTTTAGCAGGATCCACTGAAATTCCTCCATTAGAAATAATATGACCAAGAAATGGCACCTCGCCAATCCAAAACTCGCATTTACTATACTTGGCGTAGAGTTGATTATCTCGTAGCTTCTGTAGCACCAATCTCAGATGTTCCTCATGATCACTATCACTCTTGAAACAAAAATATCGTCGATAAATACCACGACGAATCTATCCAAATACTCCATAAACACTTTGTTCATCAAATTCATGAAATAAGTCGGTGCATTGGTCAATCCAAATGACATAACAGTAAACTCATATAATCCATATCGAGTCAAGAAATCCGTCTTGGGAATATCCAATGGCCTAATCTTCATTTGATGATAACCCGATCGGAGATAAATCTTCGAGAATACCCTAGCACCTATCATCTGATCAAATAAATCTTCAATGTGGGGTAATGGATACTTGTTCTTCATAGTGACACCATTAAGGGACCTTTAATCCACACACATCTCTTGCAATCCATATTTCTTCTGTACAAACAAAACCGGCGCTCCCCATGGTGAGGAACTCGGACGAATGTAACCAGCCTCTTGTAACTCAGCTAACTACTTCTTAAGTTCCTTCAACTCCTCTACGGACATCCTATATGGCCATTTAGAAATAGGGGCAGTTCCAGGTAAGAGACCAATAACAAACTCAACTTCCCTATCTAGTGGCATCCTTGATAACTCCTCTGGAAAGACATCCGGAAAATTTTTAACTGCACGGATGTTGCCACCCACAAACTTCTCATCTTCTAAGAATGTCGCTAGTCTGATGGTGGTAGTTACTGCAACTTCAACTTCAAATCTTTGTCCTTTGGAATTGGTGAGTTCTATTGTTCCTTTAGCACAGTGTATAAACTGCCTTTGCCTCTCTTAACCATGACATACCAAGGATCACGTCTATAGTGCTCTCTTCTAACACTATAGGGGTAGCCCATCTGGGTTAGAAACACAGGGTACGAAAGAAAGGAAGAATTATAGACAAGACGAGTAATTACGAGGAATGTTACTACGGGGGATTTATTAGCTAATTAGATTAGTGTGTTATCCACTAAAGCTAATACATTACCTTATGGTGGTACATGCTAAGATGCCCAACTATAATGTTTCAATCAATCAAAGAAGCAAATCAGGCATTTACCATCAGAACAATCAACCAACATTTTTAAATAGAGAAAATAGTTTTGATTTTTTTGTCTTAGGCCTCCTATCTCTTAGAAAAGTCATAAATGTAGGATTCCAAAGTGTGAAATCCATCTTGTCTTAGAATAGGAAAGATAAGAGAAATCAGAGTATGACAGCAAAAGGTGAGACAGGATCAAGATAAGTATAGAGAGAATCAGAGTAAGGTAAGTAGGGAAGGGTTTTTGTCCATTTCTATCTAGGTTTCGTCCTACAGTCAACATTTGCCTCTGATACCACTTCTGTAACACCCGACTTTAAGGGACAAAGCCGGGTGCATCTCATACATGCGCCAAGAAGACAACATATATAATAACAGAGTGTATAGAGATAAATGTCAATAACATCAGAGTATTTATTACATAGCGGAAGTCTTACAAAATAAAAGATAAATATAACACGAACTAAGGATCGTTGGCGCCAATGTCAACTGAGAAACGCCACCTAGATCAGATCGAACTCCTCGCCTTGTGGCTCCTCCTGAACCACCTGTTCTTCTCCTGTGGGGGGGTGTGAGACAGCAAGGGTGAGCTCACACATGTTCATCGCTCAACAAGTTGTGGGGAATAATGTGGCATGAACTCACAAAGGTGGGAGATCATGTAGTGTAAGGCTTATCAACAATAGAGGTTAAAGCTGAGCATTGCTTTTATAAGTTGGTCAAAATTTTATTAGCAGTTACTAAGTGTAAGTAAATACCAAACCTTAATTAAAAGTAATAGAACAAAATTAATAATAATCCCATGCAAATGCAAATGACAAATTGAATTTAAGTTCCATAGATTAATCATCGGAGAGTCCTGAGCTGCTCATGACCGCGAGCTCGGCTAGTATACCAGTTTTACACTCTGCAGAGGTTGTACCCTTTACCCACAAGTCGTGTTTCCCATGTCGCCAGGGTTAGCTAGGCCCTTAGACACTACCAAGGTGAATGGCTAGGGATCCACTACGAGGCCTTTACAAAGTTCCACTAGCTTCCGAAAACCCGCTGCAGTTTATAGGAAGTTCCAATGCAGGGTTCCTGGCTGACCGCCATCGCAGCAAAATCAACCAGGGACCTCCCTACACTGACCACTCCCCTACTGCCCTTGCCCCTTTCGGGTAAGGTAGTCTTCCACTAGCTTTCCTAATTAGTCAGCCAAGGGGTCCCATTCCTCCCTTGTGGTGGCACGTGTTTCTCAAGTTAAGCTCCATGTTCCAATTAACAATAATATAATGATCTTGACATGAACATAAATAGAATAACAAAATAACTGGAACATGGATATAATGAAATATTAACCCAAAACCATGTAAAGCAATATCATAACTACCCATGTGATTCAGGGGTAAACAAGGTAAACAGGATAAACAGTCTAGGGAAACCTATTGGGTCCCACCAAAATTAAACCTATGCATGGTAAATGATTATAAAGAACATTATTGGGTAACAAAAGTGAATCAAGGGCACAACTTGCCTGGCACTTGAGATTCCAGTTACCAGGGTGAACTTCAGGTGACTTGAAACCTCGCGCTTGACGTAGCAATACAAACAAACATAGTATAGATAAAATTAACATCACACCAAACATGTAAATAAAATATACAGTAAAAATCTACACATTGAAATGAAATCATCGGAACTGGAATCACTAAATTTGGAGTTATAGTATTCAAGTTATGAATTTCCTAATGTTTAATGTGATTAAAATAGGATTAGATGAGAAATTAATTTTCTAACAGAGTTCATGTCAAAACAGTGATACTAAATGATAAAGAATATTATTACAAAATTTTAGAAACTGGAATGGCTCAATTTGGATTTAAAATGAATTAGATATGAATTTTCCAAGTTCTAGCAATTGTTTTTGTATTAAAATTGCATTTACTAATTCATTTACTTATTTTAAATACGCTCTGGACTAGGCGTCAATTCCTGGAAAACTCAGGGGTCTTGGTGCAAGTGTTTCCAAGACACAGAGAATAGTGTTCTCTGGATGGCGGGTTGATTTGTGTTTTCTTCGGGGTCTCTTTAGAAAAATTGACCCGCGAAGGGGTATCGCGCGTCCATAACCGTCAGATCTAACTCAACGCACCAGATTAGATCTTACACGCAGTGAACCGGTATGCCATCTAAACCTTTAGATCCAGATCTAACGGCCACGAGTTCAAAACTACGCGATCCCATTACGAACGTCCATCCACAATCGGACGGCTGGGAATTATCTCGGTGAATCGCTACCCTACTTCTAATCTCGCCCGTACACGCAAAGATCAACGGCCGACAATCAAAGGATGAAAGGGGATCGGCCAGCTCTAATCTGGACCGGACATTGCCAGATCAATGACGCACGAGCTTCTCCTTTCCTCGCCGGAGACTTCCCCCCAGACCTTTCCAGGGCACACAAACACTATGAATTTCTAGGGTACGACCAACTCCAAGATATTGCGAACCCTATGTGGACAGTCCCAACGTGGATGACACCCTGGTACGCCTGGCCCTCGGACAACCGCGGCACCGCGGCGGAGCATAGATCTGGTGAGCGATTGTGGGGACACCCGTCTACTATTTTCACTACACATCGATGTATCATGATGAGGATAAGATACTAAGTGAGGGGTGGGATGATTACCACGGTTTCGCTGCGCCGTCTCCATCCACGGTGACTTGCGGATCCGAGGTGCCACAATTGCCTCGACGAGAAATTCAGCAGGTCAAAGTCGATCACCACGCCTGACGAGGCTCCACGAAGGTCTCCCGTGCTCCGGCGGAGCGCCCCGTGGTCGATTGATAGATGCCGCGAGGGTACACAGCCGCGGCACCTCAGATTTGCCCAACAGCAATGGTGGCTATGGGTGACGGCGATATCCCTACGCACGATGAAATTAGGCAAGCAGACCCCCTCCCGTGGATAAATATCAACCCCAGGTAACCGGATGGGTGGTTACAGCCGTTAGTTCCACGCGACGAGGGTCCAACATCGCGATTTCGCCGTGGACTGGGCGCATGGCACGCCGTGAAGCTCGGCTGGTGGAGAAGAAGGGAAGCCTGGCAGGTGGGTCGTTGTGCCAGCTGGAGCCGCGGACCTTAAGGATCTGAAGTTAGGTACGCCCGTAGCATTTGCAGAGATCAGGATAGCATGGCAGCGGGATTTCTGCTTCCAGAGTTCGCCATCACGGATCATCGATGGGGACGATGCTGGGTAGTGGGGCCCACAAGGCAGTGAGTCACGAGCGATGTGTGTGGCTAGATCGCGGAGGCTGAAAAGTGGGCAGGCATCAGCAGGCGCGAATGCGCAGTGGGTGGGTCACGCAGATGAAGATAGATATGGGCTGAGAGCAGTGGTTTTGGCCCAAGTGAAGGTTTGCCTTTTCTTTTTTTAATTATTTTGCTTTCAAATTCCCTTTATTTTAGATTTAAAAATTTAGATTCTAGTTTGGTTGTGAGTTTCTCATTTGGGATAATTGAACAACTTCAAGTCCAAGCGTAGGAAGAATCTAGTTTTATTTATGTATTTATTTTCTGTATATAGTATTTTTTCCCTCTCTTTCCTCTTTTTCTCTGTTATTTAAATTCCTATATTTGCACATTGGGCCTTAAATCCCTATTTGGATATTATTGTATTTTATTTCTATTGTTATTAGAATCCATAGATGCACAAACACAATATAACCCAGAATGATGCACAAATTATCTTGAATGTCACTAGTTAATTAATCACTTGAAATGTAGTAGTTCACATGTGTTGATGGATAGAGGCAAACATATAAAGAATAGACATCTCCTTTCTTATACTTTTACAATTTGGGTATTACAGTATACCAGTTTTACACTCTGCAGAGGTTGTACCCTTTACCCACAAGTCATGTTACCCATCTGCCAAGGGATCGCGACTTCCCATACACCTCTACCTAGGAAGCGCGGCAGGGCAACACTACGAGGCCTTTACAAAGTTCCACTAGCTTCAGAAAACCCGCTACAGTTTATAGGAAGTTCCAATGCAGGGTTCTTGTCTAACCGCCATCGCAGCAAAATCAACCAAGGACCTCCCTACACTGACCACTCCCCTACTGCACTTGCCCCTTTCGGGTAAGGTAGTCTTCCACTAGTTTTCCTAATTAGTCAGCCAAGGGCGTCCCATTAAACCCTTGTGGTGGCACGTGTTACTCAAGTTAAGCTCTATGTTCCAATTAACATTAATGATCTCAACATGAACATAAATAGAATAACAAAAAGAATTGGAACATAGAGGTAATAAATGATTATCCCAAAACCATATAAAGCAATAGCAAACTACCCAAGTGATTCGGGGGTAAACAAGGTAATGAGATAAACAATCTAGGGTGACCTATTGGGTCCCATCAAAATTAACCTATGCATGGATAAGTGATATTAAAGAACATTATTAGGTAAAAGGTGGTCAAGGGCACAACTTGCCTTCAATGAGCTCCTGCTCAGCTACTTCAACCTACTGCTCACCAGGATCCTCAGCAACGGGCTCTTCTACTCGCCACAATACAAACAAGCACAGTGCATATAGAGAAATTAATATTACACCAAACATATATACAAAATACACAGTAATAATCTACACATTAAAATAAAATTCTAGGAACAGGAATCATAATTTTTGGAGTTATAGAATTTAAGTTATGGATTTTCAAAGGTTTTATGTGTTTAAAATAGGATTAAGTGTGGGATTAATTTTCTTACTGTTGTCATGATAAAACGGAGACAATAAGTGGTAGAGAATAAAATTACAAAATTTTAGGAACTAGAATAGATTAATTTGGAGTTAGTATGAATTTTCTATGAATTTATTAAGTTCTAGTAATTATTTTCATATTAAAAATCCATTTTCTATTTCATTTATTCAAATTAAATGATCACTGGACTGGGCCTCATTTTCTAGAAAGTGCAGGGGGCTCGGGGACAAAATTCCTAAGACACAGAACCCTCTCCCGTGGATGGCGGGTTGATTTTCTGGAATCACAGGGGCTCTTTAATAAAACTGACCCGCGAAGGGGTAACTTCTAATCTGAGCCATCCGATCGGGATTCTCTGGCCTGGATTGAATCTAGACTTTAATGAACCGGTACGCGACTGTAGCCGTTGGATCCGTGATCCAAGGCCCAGATTCAATGCTCTAGCGTCACTTGTCATCCGTTCGATCCAAATCGGACGGCTCACAACCCCAAACCCGAATTAGTATACACGTTCTAATCGTAGCCGCTCCTTTTCGATCCAACGGCACACGATCGTCTTCTTCCACCCGCGCCCAAACGCGGCGGTGCTGCCCAGAGCCGCGGTGGAGGCTCGCCGGCGTGCCCGCGATTCAACGCCTAAGTGCCCCTAGTGCAAAATTGAAGGGTGCTACGCCACAAGGGGATGAAGGCGAATCGTTTGACTAGGTCTCTTACCGGGGGAATGGAGTGCAGAAGCTCGGCCACGGCGAAGGCGGATCCGCGGCAGAGCCCAGGTCGACGGCGAGGAATTGCCCTGGCGCAGCGATGCCCCGCTTGAAATTGGTGGTCGCCGAGGTTCCCAGGTTCGCCGCCGCAGCCCTGGAAAGCCCTGCGGGTGCCCGAGCGACACCACCCACGAGTCGGAGGACGGCGGTCCGAAATTCTCTCTCCGCCTCCCTAGTCTCTCCCTCACGATTTCCCGACGAGGCTGGCTAGAGGCGTGGCGAAAAGGGAGGGTCGGGTCCTCCAATTTATGCATGAGGAGAGGATGACCGGGGTGCATGGCACGCGAGCCTCGCCGGAGTCTTCGGCAGAATTCTGTTGGTGTGATGAAGCGAACCGAGCTGACGACCTGGCCCTACTGCGCAGTGGTGGGGATGCGCGCAAGGGACAGACGAGCCGGACCCACACGACAGAGGGGCTAGGTGATGAGCGCGCGGCGCAGCGAGTGGCGAGCGGCTGAGACCGGGCGATGGGGCCCATGTGCAGAGAGCGCCAGCGCGTGGTGGGGAAAAATTTTGGGCCGCGTGAGGTGTTTCGTTGGTTGGGCCGAATTGGTCAGCTTGGGCCCAACCGCGCACAGTTCATTTTCTCCATTTTCTCTCTTCTTTCTAATTTCTTTTCTTCTCTTTTTTTATTCTTTTGAAACTCAAATCTGAAATCAAATTCTTGTAGTGAATTTCGTGCTCAGTTAAATGTACATTTTGAAATCACCAGTTTGAAAGATATTTATTCTTATTTTATTTCATTTTATGTAGTATTTCTCGCGTTTCTTTCTTCTCTCTTTTTTTTCTAGATTCTAAAACCTCCTTTTATCTTCTAAATTCTATTTTGGGAATTTAATATATTTCTTCCTCATATTATTTTATGTTGTCACAAAATGCACACAAAACAAAATCCAGCATGATGCATAATTTGGTAGTATATATTTTTATTAATTGTTTTTGGGCATGGTGTTCACATATGATGATGCATAAAGATCAAACTCTCATAAAGAGAAATTGTTTCTCTATTGGTATTATTTCTAGCAAATTATAAAGTGGGTGTTACATTATGGACCTTCAACAATGCCTTCTCCCCAAATAGTAGCACCTTGTGGGATTAATTTGTTATCTATAATAGACACTGTCGGGTACCATAATTAGGGGTACCCCCAACGCTCCTAATCATGGCTGGTAAAGACCCTCAGACCAACTGACGGGTGCGGTTCAAGCCAAGACTTCGTCTACCCGAGGGACACGATCTCACCCAAGCCCAGCCTCGGGTTGGAACAGTAGTCCCAGACGAGTTCACGCCTCGCCCGAGGGCCTCCTCAGGCAGTGGGCACCCCCTCGGCTCTCCCGAAGCCCGGCTCGGGCAGGCTTCGTTGTGAAGCAACCTTGGCCAGACCATCTCACCAACCGACCGCTTCGCAGGCGCATTAAATGCAGGGGATGCCTGACGCCGTATCCTGACACACGCGCCTCAGTCGGCCAGGCCGAAGTGACCGCAGTCACTTCACCCCTCTTCTTTACTGTCTGACAGGACAGGAAAACGGCTTCGCTCGCTTCGCTCCGACTGCCGTGTTAGCCACCCCGGTGACGACTGACAACAAGTCACGATCAACCACCGAGTTCAGCCTCGGGCGCAACAGGAAGCTCCGCCTCGCCCGGCCTCGACCCTGGTCTCGGGAGGAATCGCATCCTCGCCCGACCCCGGCCTCGCCCTCAAGGGAAGTCTCCGCCTCGACCGACCCTGGGCTCGGACCGATCGCGCTAACAGGGGACACATCATTTCCCTATTCCTAGCTTGCTCAGGCTACAAGGAACAAGACCGGCGTCCCATCTGGCTTACCCCGGCGATAGGTAATGATGGTGCCCCGCGTGCACCATGACGTCGGAGGCTCTCAGCCCCTTACGACAGCAAGGAGACGTCAGCAGGATCCTCGCCGCGCTGCCAGCTGTGCTCCTACAGGACTCAGGCGCTCCTCCGACGGCCACGCCATCACATGTACAGGGCCCAACCTGCTGCGTGTTAACAAACACCTTCCCATTGAGATCCAGATGGGGAGTCTTTAGCAACCTCTCTAGCCCGGGACGGTGCTCTGCTTCGGGAGTCTCGAGTTCATGTCCCTCGACGGTAGCTACGACATGGCACTCCTCCCCTCATGGTGTGACGACAACGATGGTCTTCGACTCGCCCGGCGGCGACGAGCTCTACAACAGCATCTCCCCGTGACAGAAGAGGAGCACTCCGGTCGTCCCCACCACCCTCCCCGTCGGAGGAGGTGGAGACGAAGCAACCATGGCCATGCAGGAGGCGGCACCTTGTCGGCTGTCGCACCAGAGCGAGTCAATGACGCCGACACTCCCCTGGGGGACATGTCGGACATTGTCCTCGCACCTGAGACGACGGCGGGTGTCACTTCCCCACGACGTGTCAGCCCCAAGCGGACTAATGACGCCAGCACCCTCGCAAAGGACCTGCTGGGCATTACCCTCGTACCTGAGATGACGGTGTGCTCCGCCCCCGACACGACTTCACCACCGTCCAACGACCAAGAGGTACCGTCTGTTTTCCATCCCGTACCTTTTCGGTTCAGCTTCGATCCACCTAGAGACCCTGCTATGGTGAGCGCCTTCGTAAAGGCGTATCCAAACCTTCCGGGGTACCACATGTGGTCGACCTGGGACCGACTGACAGCCGCCTCAACCTTCGAACCGGCGGGTTCTAAGGAAGAGGACGACCCCGACTCTGGTTGGGATTTCTCTGCCCTCAATGACCCCGGTGCCATGCGGGGCTTCATGTCCGCATGTGACCACTGCCTCTCCGGTTGTTCTGACGATGGCCATGACCTTGACGACGAGGGTTACGGCCCAAGTCGTGAATGTTTCCACGTCGATCTGGGAGATCACAACAAAGGCAACCACCTCGGTATGCCAGAGGTTGACGATCCCCCTGGGCCCGCATCTCGCGTTGACATCCCGCAGGAGCTAGCTGTGGTCCCAGTCCCTGCGAGGGGTCAGGACATACAGCTTGAGCAAATCCGTGAGATGCAGGCCCGAGTCGACGGGGAAGCAGGCCGGCTTGTACAGCTCCGACAGAACATCGAACAGGAGTGGGCAGGCCGAACACTCGCCGGAGAAGCCTGTCATCAGGCCCAAGACATCCGGCGCCGCATCGTCGACAATGCCAGGACAGCGCTGCCCCCGGCCGTCAGTGAGTCCGGCCAAGACCTAGCTGCAGCGGCGATGCTGCTTCGAGCCATGCCAGAGCCATCCACCACCGAGGGACGGCGTATCCAGGGCGAACTCAAGAATCTCCTAGAAGGCGCCGCGGTTCGACGAGCCGAGAGCTCCGCCTCCTGCAGGCGAGCTGACCCCTCGGAGCATCACACGGTGTCCTCCCGGCGCATTCGGGAAGCCTCGGTCCATCCCGAGCGTACACGGGACGAGGCGCCCGCCACCCGGGAATGCCTCGGCAACGAGCACCACCATCTCGACCATCGAGCCCGCCTCGACAAGAAGGTGCACCGAGGCTACCATCCCAGGCGTGGGGGACGCTGCAACAGTGAGGAGGATCGCAGTCCTTCGCCCGAACCACCCGGTCCATGAGTCTTCAGCCGGGCCATACGACGAGCGTCGTTCCCTGCCCGTTTCCGAGCCCCAACTACCATCACCAAGTACTCGGGGGAGACGAGGCCGGAGCTGTGGCTCACAGACTACCGACTGGCATGCCAGTTGGGAGGGGCGGATCATGACAACCTCATCATCTGTAATCTACCCCTTTTCCTCTCTAACGCCGCCCGAGCCTGGCTGGAGCATCTGCCTCCTACGCAGATCTCTGACTGGGACGATCTAGTCAAAGCTTTCGCGGGAAACTTCCAAGGCACGTACGTGCGCCCTGGGAACTCGTGGGACCTCCGAAGCTGCCGTCAGCAGCCAGGGGAGTCCCTCCGAGAGTACATCCGGTGGTTTTCAAAGCAGCGCACCGAGCTGCCCAACTTTACCGACTCGGATGTCATCGGGGCTTTCCTTGCCGGCACCACTTACCGAGACCTGGTGAGCAAACTGGGGTGCAAGACTCCCACCCGTGCGAGCGAACTGATGGACGTCGCCACCAAGTTCGCCTCGGATCAAGAGGCGGTCGAAGCCATCTTCCGAAAGGACAAGCAGCCTTAGGGAGAGCCGAAGACAGACGCCCCTGAGGCGTCCGCCTAGTGGGGCACGAAGAAGAAGGCTAAAACAAGTCGCGAGCAAAGCGCGACGCCACAGACGCGAATCTCGTCGCTATGGCCGAGCACAGGAACCCTCGGAAACCTCCTGGAGGGGCCGGCGCGTTCAACAAGATGCTCAAAGAGTTGTGCCCCTATCACTAGGGGCCCGTCAAGCACACCCTCGAAGAATGTGTCATGCTCCGGTGCTACTTCCATAAGACCGGGCCCCCGGCGGAGGATGGCAAGGGCCATGACAATGACAAAAAGGAGGGAGGCAAGGAAGAGGGGTTCCCGGAAGTAACTAACTGCTTCATGATCTACGGCGGGCAGGCGGCGAACGCCTCGGCTCGGCACCGCAAGCAGGAGGACCGGGAAGTCTGCTTGGTGAAGGTGGCGGCGCCAGTCTACCTAGACTGGTCCGACAAGCCTATCACCTTCGACCAAGGAGACCACCCCGACTTCGTGCCAAGCCCAGGAAGGTACCCGCTCGTCGTCGATCCGATCATCGGCAACGTTAGGCTCTCCAAGGTCCTCATGGACGGAGGCAGCAGCCTTAACATCATCTACGCCGAGACCCTAGAACTCTTACGGGTTGATCGGTCCGAAGTCCAGGCCGGTGCGGCACCCTTCCACGGGATCGCGCCCGGGAAGTGAATCCTACCCCTCGGACGGATCGACTTACCCGTCTGCTTCGGAACTCCCTCTAACTTCCAAAAGGAAGCTCTCACCTTTGAGGTCATCGGGTTCCGAGGAACCTACCATGCGGTGTTGGGAAGACCATGCTACGCCAAGTTCATGGCCGTCCCCAACTACACCTACCTCATGCTCAAGATGTCGGGCCCGAATGGGATCATCACCGTCGGATCCACGTACCGCCACGCGTACGAATGCGACATGGAGTGCGTGGAGTACGTCGAGGCTCTCGCCGAGTCCGAGGCCCTCATCGCCGACCTGGAATGCCTCTCCAAGGAGGCGCCCGATGCGAAGCGGCATGCCGGCAACTTCGAACCAGTTGAGGCGGTCAAGTCCGTCTCTCTTGACCCCAGCAACGACGCCAGCAAGAAAGTTCGGATCAGCTCCGAGCTCGACCCCAAATAGAAAGCAGTGCTCGTCGACTTTCTCCGCACAAACGCCGAAGTCTTTGCGTGGAGTCCCTCGGACATGCCCGGCATACCGAGGGATGTCGCCGAGCACTCACTGGACATCAGAGCTGGAGCCCGACCCGTGAAGCAAACCCTACGCCGTTTTGACAAAGAAAAGCGTAGGGCCATAGGCGAGGAGATCCACAAGCTACTCGCGGCAGGGTTTATCAAAGAGGTATTCCATCCCGAATGGTTAGCTAACCCTGTTCTTGTAAGGAACAAGGATGGGAAATGGAGGATGTGTGTAGACTACACTGGTCTAAACAAAGCATGTCCGAAAGTTCCCTACCCTCTACCTCGCATCGATCAAATCGTGGACTCCACTGCTGGGTGCGAAACCCTGTCATTCCTCGATGCCTACTCAGGCTATCACCAAATCAAGATGAAAGAGTCCGACCAGCTCGCGACTTCTTTCATCACACCTTTTGGCATGTACTGTTACACTACAATGCCATTTGGGTTAAGGAATGCAGGCGCCACTTACCAGAGGTGCATGAACCATGTGTTCGGAGAACACATCGCCAGAACGGTCGAGGCTTACATCGACGACATCGTTGTCAAGACGAAGAGAGCCTTCGACCTCCTCTCTGACCTTGAAACGACATTCAAGTGTCTGAGAGCGAAAGGCATGAAACTCAATCCCGAGAAGTGTGTCTTCGGAGTCCCCCGAGGCATGCTCCTTGGATTCATCGTCTCCGAGCGGGGCATTGAGGCCAACCTGGAGAAAATCGCGACCATCACCAACATGGGACCGATCAAAGATTTGAAAAAAGTATATAGGGTCATGGGATGCCTTGTGGCTCTGAGCCGCTTCATCTCACGCCTTGGCAAGAAAGGCTTGCCTCTGTACCGCCTCTTAAGGAGGGCCGAGTGCTTCACTTGGACCCCCGAGGCCGAGGAAGCCCTCGGAAACCTTAAGGCGCTCCTTACGAACACACCCATCCTGGTGCCCCCCACCGCAGGAGAAGCCCTCTTGATCTACGTAGCCGCGACTACTCAGGTAGTCAGCGCCGCGATCATAGTCGAGAGACGAGAAGAAGGGCATGCACTGCCCGTCCAGAGGCCAGTCTACTTCATCAGCGAAGTGCTTTCCGAGACCAAAGTCCGCTACCCACAGATCTAGAAGCTGCTCTACGCAGTGATCCTGACACGGCGAAAGTTGCGACACTACTTCGAGTCTCATCCAGTGACTGTGGTGTCATCCTTCCCCCTGGGGGAGATCATCCAGTGCCACGAGGCCTCGGGTAGGATAGCAAAGTGGGCGGTGGAGCTTATGGGCGAAACGCTATCATTCGCTCCTCGAAAGGCCATAAAATCCCAGGTCTTGGCAAACTTCCTGGCTGAGTGGACTGACACCCAGTTACCAACAACTTCAATCCAGTTCGAGCTCTGGACCATGTACTTCGATGGGTCACTCATGAAAACAGGAGCAGGCGCTGGCCTGCTCTTCATTTCACCCCTCGGAAAGCATCTCCGCTACGTCATTCGCCTCCATTTTTCGGCATCAAACAATGTGGCCGAGTACGAGGCACTGGTTAACGGGCTACACATCGCCATCGAGCTAGGGGTCCAGCGCCTCGATGCTCGAGGCGACTCGCAGCTTATCATCGACCAAGTCATGAAGAACTCCCACTACCATGACCGGAGGATGGAAGCCTACTGCGACGAAGTCCGGCGCCTGGAAAACAAGTTCTACGGGCTAGAGCTCAACCACATCACCCGATGGTATGACGAGACTGTGGACGAGCTAGCGAAAATAGCCTCGGGGCGAACGACGGTTCCCACAGACGTCTTCTCCAGAGACCTACATCAACCATCCGTCAAGATCAATGACACGCTCGAGCCTGAGGAAGCCTCGGCCCAGCCCGAGGTACCCTCGGCCGCACCCGAGGCACCCTCGGCCATCGAGGAAGAGGCCTTGCCCATCGAGGGGGAACAGAATGGGGTCACGCTAGATCCAAACTGGCGGACCCCGTACCTGGAATATCTCCTCCGAGGAGAGCTTCCCATCGACAAGACCGAAGCTCGGCGGCTGGCTCGGCGCGCCAAGCCATTCGTCTTGTTGGGTGATGAAAAAGAGCTCTATCACCGCAGCCCCTCGGGCATCCTCCAACGATGCATATCTATCGCCCAAGGACAAGAGCTGTTGCAAGAAATACACTTGGGGGCTTGCAGCCACCATGTAGCACCTCGAGCCCTCGTGGGGAACGCCTTCCGACAAGGTTTCTACTGGCCAACCGCGGTGGTCGACGCCACTAGGATTGTGCGCTCTTGCCGGAGGTGTCAATTCTACGCAAAGCAGACACATCTGCCCGCTCAGGCCTTGCAGACGATACCCATCACCTGGCCATTTGCTGTGTGGGGTCTAGACCTTGTCGGTCCCTTGCAGAAGGCACCCGGGGACTTCTCGCACCTTCTGGTCGCCATCGACAAATTCTCCAAGTGGATCGAGGTCCGACCCTTGACCAGCATCAGGTCCGAGCAGGCGGTGGCGTTCTTCACCAACATCATCCATCGCTTCGGGGTCCCAAACTCAATCATCACCGACAATGGCATGCAGTTCACCAAAAAAAAGTTCCTGGACTTCTGCGACGACCACCACATCCGTGCGGACTGGGCCGCTGTAGCTCATCCCATGATGAATGGGCAGGTGGAGCGTGCCAACGGTATGATTTTGCAGGGGCTCAAACCAAGGATCTACAACGACCTCAACAAGTTCGGCAAGCGGTGGATGAAAGAGCTACCCTCGGTAGTCTGGAGTCTGAGGACGACGTCGAGCCGCGCCATGGGTTTTATGCCATTCTTTCTAGTCTATGGGGCCGAGGCCGTCCTCCCCATGGACTTAGAATACGGGTCCCCGAGGACCAAGGCGTACGACGACCGAAGCAACCAGACCAGCCGAGAAAACTCGCTGGACCAACTCGAGGAGGCTCGGGGCGTTGCCTTACTACATTCGGCACGGTACCAGCAGTCGCTGCGGCGCTACCACGCTCGAAGTGTTCGGTCTCGAGGCTTCCAAGTGGGAGACTTGGTGCTTCGCCTGCGACAGGAAGCCTGAGGGCGCCACAAGCTCACTCCTCCCTAGGAAGGGCCCTTCATCATCGCTAAGATCTTGAAGCCCGGAACATACAAGCTGGCCAACGACCAAGGCGAAGTCTACAGCAACGCTTGGAACATCCAACAGCTACGTCGCTTCTACCCTTAAGATGTTTTAAGTCGTTCATATACCTCGTTTACATACACAAAGTCTAACCGTCAAGGAAGAGTCGGCCTTGCCTCAGCAAAGCCCGACCCTCCCTCGGGGGCTAGAAGGGGGGAACCCCCTCTGCGTCAAAATTTTCCTCGGAAAAATTTTCTACCAAAACAACCTTTGTGCTTTCGACTTCCGTATCGATAGTGGGATCCTGAGATCGACGAGAGTGTAACACCCGGTTTTAAAGGACAAAGCCGGGTGCATCTCATACATGCGCCAAGAAGACAACATATATAATAACATAGTGTATAGAGATAAATGTCATAAATCATCAGAGTATTTATTACATAGCGGAAGACTTATTACAAAACAAAAGTGTAAACATAAAACGAGCTAAGGATCGTCGGCGCCAATGTCGACTGAGAAACGCCACCTAGATCAGATCGAACTCCTCAGTGTTAGGCGGCTCCACTTCGACCACCTGTTCTTCTCCTGTGGGGGGGTGTGAGACAGCAAGAGTGAGCTCACATACGTTCATAGCTCAACAAGTCGTGGGTAATAATGTGGCATGAACTCACCAAAGGTGGGAGTTCATGTAGTGTAAGGCTGATCAATGAAGTAGAGGCTGAAGCTGAGCATTGCTTTTATAAGTTGGTCAAAATTTTATTAGCAATTACTAAGTGTAAGTAAATACCAAACCTTAATAATAATAAAGAACATTAATAGTAAAATAATCCCAAATGCGATGCAAATGTCAAAATTGAATTTAAGTTCCATAATTAACCATGTGAGGATCCGAGCCGCTCATGACCGTGAGCACGGCTAGTATACTAGTTTTACACTCTGCAGAGGTTGCGCATCTTTACCCACAAGCCGTGTTACCCATCTGCCAAGGGGTCATGAATCCCATACACCTCTACCAAGGAAGCGAGGCAGGGTAACACTACGAGGCCTTTACAAAGTTCCACTAGCTTCAGACTACCCGCTACAGTTTATAGGAAGCTCCAGTGCAGGGTTCTTGCCTGACCGCCATCACAGCAAAATCAAACAAGGACCTCCCTACACTGACCACTCCCCTACTGCCCTTGCCCCTTTCGGGTAAGGTAGCCCTCCACTAGCTTTCCTAGTTAATCAGCCAAGGGCGTCCCATTAAACCCTTGTGGTAGCATTGTTTTCCCGGGTGGTCGCTCCATGTTCCCATTAATTTAATGATCTTAACATGAACAGAAATAATAACAAGATAATAACAGAATAATCATGAATAGTGTATCTCCATACCCAATCCACATAAAGCAATAGCAAGTACTACCCAAAAATGTTTCAGGGGTGAACAAGGTATAGAGGTAATCAAAACTGGGGTAACATAAAGGCTCCCATCAAAATTAACCTATGCAGATCATTAAAATTAATAAGAACATGGCTAGGAAAAGTAAGTGATCAAGGGCACAACTTGCCTTCAATGAGCTCCTGCTCAGCTATCTCTACTTGTTGAACCTCAGTTCCCACAGTGGCTTGCTCGTCTACTCGCATCAACACAATACATACATAGTATAGCCAAAATCAGCATCACACCAAACAGATGGATAAAATATACAGTAAAAATCTACACATTAAAATGAAATCATAGGAACTGGAATCACTAAATTTGGAGTTATAGAATTCAAGTTATGAATTTTCTAAGATTTAATGTGATTAAAATAGGGTTAAATGATAAATAAATTTTCTAACAGAGTTCATGTCAAAACAGTGACTCTAAGTGTTAGAGAATAATATTACAAAATTTTAGAAACTGGAATGGCTCAATTTGGACTAAAAATGGATTTTCTATGATTTATACAAGTTTCTATATTTGTTTTTGTATTAAAAATGAATTTCTAATATTATTTCTCTGTTTTTAAACTTGTCTGGACTGGGCCTCATTTTTCAGAAAGTCCAGGGGCCCCGGCGTAAGATTACCGCGACTCAGTGAATAGTTCCACTGGACGGCGAGTTCTATTTAAACAGTCGCAGGGGCCTATTTGCATAATTGCCTACACACGACGGAACAGGGACACATGGCACCCAACCACTCGCTGGAGCCAGGCCACACATGGGATCCTACAGTGGGGCGCACGGGATCCTGCCCGCACCGAATCCCCGCCACCAGCGCACGTGCCATTATAAAGGGATCAACGCGGACCGCCCGATTCGCGACCTACGGTCGGGATTCAACGATGCGAAACGGTATCTACGGCATCTAATCAGAACCGCCCGAGTGGAGATCGACGGTAGGGGTTTAATGAAGTATCCTCACAACACACCGAGCCATCCGATTGCTATTCAACGGACCAGATCAGGCTAGCACAAAGGGGAGAGTGGAGATCATATCTCGGCCGTCGATCCCCCATCCCACGCTGCACGTGACACTTCCCTGCCAACCCCCGCGCACGGCGGCGCCGCTCCCGTGCTTGCGGCGGAGCTTCGCCGGTGTACCGCGCCCTGGTGATCTAGGACCGCATTGGCTATCCCGGTAGGTACAAATCAAAGAGGGAAGGATGGAGAATGCGATGATGTGCTACTCACCCCAATTCTAGTGCCAAGGAGATCGGGCCACGCTGCTCTGCGGATCTGCAGTGACAGTGAGGTATTGACGCCGGCTCGGTGACACCACTGCGCTCCCGACTTCAGGCACGATTCCCCCACGGTAGCGCGGAGCTCCCAGCGGCGACCCAGTGTCGGAATGGCCAGCGTTTTCGCGAGGCCGAGCTGTGCGGCAATGGCGGTGTGGCGCAGACAACGGCCGAGACGAGGGGAGCTGGGGAGAAAAGGAGGACGAGGAGAGGGTCAAGGGCTCGGGTCCGCATTTGAAGCCGGCGCGAGGTGGGTTCGGGTGTCAACGGTCCCGGCCGACTCGCGCGGAGTTGTTGCGCGCGCGATTCCGTCGCCGCGAAGACCGGTCGGGGAAGGAGACGGGTCTGCCAAGCGGGCCCCGCAGGTCGGCGAGACGGGGGAACCTAGGTTAAACGCGCACGGGAGACTGCCTGGTGGGGCTCCCTTGTCGGCGCGCTACTGCGCTAAGAAGATGGGCCGCGCGCGTGTAGAGGTGGTTGGATGGGCCGAAATGGGGCAGTCGGCCCAGGTAAGCTTTTATTCATTTTTTATTTTTATTTTTTTCTATTTTCTTTCTTCATTTCAAAATTTGGTTTGAATTTGAATTTTAAATTCGAACATTGTATAGATTTTTATCCTCCAATCATATTGTGAAATGAGAATATAAATCTTGGAGATAATAGTATATTATTTATATTTTTATACCCTTTTCTCTTCTCTCATTTTTGAAAACCCTAGTTTTAATTTAGGGTTTGATTTAACTTCTAGTATTTATTCTCTTATTATCCTTATTATTATTATTATTTTATTTAATGCACAAACATAAAAACTCCACATGATGCATTTTTTTTATCATTTGTTTGAATTAAACTCTAAATTTTGTGTATGCTCTTTTTATGATGCAAATGAGGCACATAAAATTGAGGATAACTCTCTATTATTCTCTCTATACAACTTTGAGTATTACAAATCCTACCCCCTTAAAAAAATAATCTCGTCCCCGAGATTTAAGAAGATCTAGGGAAAAGGTGGGGAAAATCTATGCGAAGCTCTTCTTCTCTTTCCCACGTTGCTTCATCTTCACCGTGGTGACTCCATTGAACTTTGCACATCTTTATAACCTTATTCCTCATGACTCGAGTCATTGTATCCAAAATCTTGATGGGGTACTCAGCATAAGTCAGGTCATCTTGAACATTAAGGTCTTCCATTGGTAATTGCTCCTCAGGTACCCTGAGACATTTCTTCAACTGAGATACATGAAATACATCAAGAACATCCGCAAGATGATCCGGTAACTCCAATTGATATGCAACCTCACCCACTCGCTTTAAGATTAAGAAGGGTCCAATAAAGCGAGGGGACAACTTTCCTTTGACTTTGAATCTTCTCATACCCCGGAGTGGTGACACCTTCAAATAGACATAATCTCCCTCCTTAAACTCAAGCGATCTTCTCCGGGTATCAGCATAGCTCTTCTGCCTGGACTGTGCAGTTCTCAAATTCTCCCTTATTTGCTGAACTTGTTCTTCTGCTTCCTGTATAATCTCAGGCCCAAACAACTGCCTTTCACCAGTTTGATTCCAATACAAGGGAGTCCTGCACTTTCTGCCATACAAAGCCTCAAACGGTGACATCTTCAAAATGGCCTGATAGCTATTATTATAAGAGAACTCTGCATACGGCAAACTCTTATCCCAACTACCACCATGTTTAAGAGCACAAGCTCTTAACATATCCTCTAGCACTTGGTTAGTCCTCTCAGTCTGCCCATCAGTCTGGGGATGGTAAGCCGAACTAAAATTCAATCTTGTATCCAATGACTCGTGCAACTTCTTCCAATATCGAGAGGTAAACTATGATCCCTGGTCTGACACAATCTTCTTTGGTACACCATGCAGGCATACAATCCGTGCCATGTACAACTCTGCCAACTTGGCTCCTGAATAAGTGATCTTCACCGGAATAAAGTGGGCTACTTTAGTTAGCCTGTCCACAATCACCCATATAGAATCATATCCAGCAGACGTGCGGGGCAATCCAACAATGAAGTCCATGCCAATCTCTTCCCATTTCCACTCAGGTATCTTCAGTGGGTGCAATAGTCCGGCTGGCCTCTGGTGTTCAGCCTTAACTCTTTGGCACACATCGCACATAGCCACATGTGCAGCCACATCTCTCTTCAGTCCGTACCACCAATACTTTTGCTTCAAATCCTGATACATCTTAGTACTTCCAGGATGGATAGAATAAATTGAGTCATGTGCTTCCTTCAATATAGTTTCCCGAAGACTATCAATGTCGGGAACACAGATCCGATTCTTGAACCATATAGTGCCTTGCTCATCCTCTGTGAACTCCGGGCCTCTACCTTCAGTTATTAGATCCTTGATCTCCTGGATTTTGGCATCACCAATCTGACCTTTACGAATTTCTTGCTCCAAGGTAGGTTCCAATTCAATAGTCACTCCTTCCATATGTGTAACAATTCCCAGGTTGAGTCTCTCAAAATCTTTTGCTAATTCATCAGGTAGCTGGACAACGAAAGCGGAGTGAACATGCTCCTTCCGGCTCAAGGCATCTGCAACCAAATTTGCCTTTCCTGGGTGATAGTGAATCTCCAAATCATAATCCTTAATGAGCTCCAACCAACGGCGTTGCCTAAGGTTGAGATCCTTTTGAGTGAATATGTACTTCAAGCTCTTATGGTCCGTGTATACTTGGCACTTAGTTCCCATAATGTAGTGTCTCCAAATCTTAAGTGCATGCACAACCACTGCCAATTCCAAGTCATGAGTGGGGTAGTTCAATTCATGCTTCCACAACTGACGAGATGCATAGGCAATCACATGACCTTCTTGCATAAGCACGCATCCCAATCCTTGGCCACATGCATCACAATAAATGTCAAATCCCTTCTGTAGATCTGGCATAACCAATACTGGGGGTGACATCAATCTCTCCTTCAATTGATCAAAGCTCTCTTGGCATTTCTCATCCCACTTGAATTCTCTTCCTTTCTCCAAAAGCGATGTCATAGGCTTAGCAATTTTAGAGAACCCTTCAATAAATCTCCGATAATATCATGCGAGTCCCAAGAAACTCCGAATCTCAGTAACTGTAGTGGGCACTCTCCACTCCATTATCTCCTTCACTTTAGCAGGATCCACTGCTATTCCTCCATTAGAAATAATATGACCAAGGAATGGCACCTTGTCAATCCAAAACTCGCACTTGCTGAACTTAGCGTAGAGTTGATTATCTCGTAACTTCTGTAGCACCAACCTTAGATGTTGTTCATGATCACTTTCATTCTTAGAATAGATAAGAATATCGTCGATAAACACCACGACGAATCTGTCCAAATACTCCATAAACACTTTGTTCATCAAATTCATGAAATAAGCTGGTGCATTGGTCAATCCAAATGACATAATAGTAAACTCATATAATCCATATCGAGTTGAGAAAGCCGTCTTAGGAATATCTGATGGTCTAATCCTCATCTGATGGTAACCTGATCGGAGATCAATCTTCGAGAATACTCTAGCACCTCTCATCTGATCAAATAAATCCTCAATACGGGGCAACGGATACTTGTTCTTCACAGTAACATCATTAAGAGACCTATAATCCACACACATCCGTTGCGATCCATCCTTCTTCTGCACAAATAACACCGGTGCTCCCCAAGGTGAGGAACTCGGACGAATGTAACCAGCCTCTTGTAACTCCGTCAACTGCTTCTTCAGTTCCTTCAACTCCTCTACGGACATTCTATATGGCCGTTTAGAAATAGGGGCGGTTCCAGGTAAGAGATCAATAACAAACTCAACTTCTCTATCAGGTGGCATCCCTGGTAACTCCTCTAGAAAGACATCCGGAAAATCTATAACCACCCAGATGTTGTCATCAACAAACTCCTCAGGCATAAAGAACATTGCACGCATGGATGAGGAGGTTACTGCAATATTAACTTGAAATCTTTCTCCTTTAGTGGTAGTGAGTTCTACGGTACCTCTACCACATGCTATAACGGCCTTTGCCTTTCTTAGCCATGACATACCAAGGATCAGATCTATACTGCTTGACTCTAATATTATAGCAGTAGCTCCAAATTCTCTACCCATAATGGTCAAGGTCAATCTACGTGTCATTTGGTTTGCCTCAACAGGACCTTTAGGTGTAATTACTATCATGGGTTTTCTCATATTTAGCAGTGGTATTTCATTTGTGTTGGCATATCTAGCAGACATGAATGAATGTGTAGCACCAGAATCAAATAATATTGTTGCAGGAATTGCATTAACATAAAACATACCAATTACGAGGTCCCCACCATCAGGAGTATCATCAACGCTGACTTGATTCACCCTGGTTATAGAATATCCCTTGCCAGGGGTCTGTTGCTTGTTCTGAGCTGGAGTAGTAGCAATCCTCTGTGGGCAGACATTTGCATAATGACCAGTCTTCCCACACTTGAAACATTTAGTGCCCGGACTCTGTCCTGAAAACTTCGTCGGGGTGCCCGTGGGAGTAGCCTATCGAGGAGGTGGAGTCCTCAGTGGTGATTGCTGAACTGGGCGCGGTCCTCCCGGTCGAGTCGGTGTACCCTGTGGTGAACTGTAGCGAGGACGAACACTGCTGCTACCATGTCCTTGTGAGATAGCCTTCCTCTTCAAATCACCCAGTTGAACACGCTTGTGTTCAATAGCAAGAGCCTTATCCAGTAGCCTCTGAAATGATGGAAATGTGTGTGCCACCAGTGCATACTGCAAAGGTCCATTAAGTCCTTCAATAAAGTGCTCCTGCTTCCTCTCATCCTCAGCAACTTCCTCTGGAGCATATCTCGACAACTGAATAAATTTGTCTTTGTACTCGCTGACCGACATGTTGCCTTGCTTTAATGACAGAAACTCCTTCTTCTTGATCTTTATCATACCAGTTGGAATATGGTAGTTCCTGAATTGTGTACTGAACTCTGCCCAAGTAATAGTATCCGCAGCATCATGGGCAGCAGTATAAGAATCCCACTAGTCAGCAGCAGAACCAGTCAGTCGTCCAGAAGCATATAAAACCTTCTCCCGGTCAGTGCATTGTGCAATGTTCATCATCTTCTCAATTGACTTCAACCAATCGTCTGCATCGAGTGGATCTGGCGAACTGGCGAAGGTCGGTGGCTTATGACTCATAAACTCCCGGTGCTTATCACGAGGTGGAACTGGTGGTGGTGGTGGAGGCAATGGCACTTGCTGCTGTTGTTGCTGTTGTTGAAGTTGTTGTTGTAGCTGTTGTTGTTGCGCCCTCCTTTCTTGGCGTATCTCATCTCTCTCCTGGCGCAACTCCTGGCGTATATCTTCTCTTTCCTGACGCATCTCTTGGCGTTCTTGCTGCATCTAGGCACGCATATCAGCCATAGTGTCCGCCATTTGCTACATCACCGCCATCTGAGCAGCAACCAGTGGGTCAACTCCGCCTGGTGGAGGATTAGGAGGATTCATCTCTACAGGCTGTGGCTGAGGTTGTCTATATATCCTTCGAGTGTGTTGATTAGGAGGCAAATCAGTTCCACAACCCCTCCTGGTATTGACCATCTGAGTTAGACACATATGGTAAGAGAATAGTAGACAAGGCAGTAATTACAAATCATGATACTTTGGGGGATTTATTAGCTAAGCAGAGTAATATTTTACCTACCATAGCTAATTTATTACCTTATGCTGGCACATACTAAGATGTCCATCTATAATATTTCACTCAAGCAAAGAAGCAAATCAGGCATTGATCATCAGAACAATCAACCAACATTTTTAATAGAGAAAATAGTTTTAATTTTGTCTTAGGCTTCCTATCTCTTAAAATTGTCATAGGGGTAGGGATTCCAAGGTGTGAAATCCATCTTGTCTAAGAGTAGGAAAGGTAAGAATGATCAGAGTAGAATAGTAGAAGGTGAGACAGGATCAAGATGAGTGTAGAAAGAATCAGAATAAGATAAGTAGGTAAGGGTTTTGTCCATTTCCATCTAGGTTTCGTCCTACAGTCAACATTTCCTCTGATACCACTTCTGTAACACCCGGTTTTAAAGGACAAAGCCGGGTGCATCTCATACATGCGCCAAGAAGACAACATATATAATAACAGAGTGTATAGAGATAAATGTCATAAATCATCAGAGTATTTATTACATAGCGGAAGACTTATTACAAAACAAAAGTGTAAACATAAAACGAGCTAAGGATCGTCGGCGCCAATGTCGACTGAGAAACGCCACCTAGATCAGATCGAACTCCTCAGTGTTAGGCGGCTCCACTTCGACCACCTGTTCTTCTCCTGTGGGGGGGGTGTGAGACAGCAAGAGTGAGCTCACATACGTTCATAGCTCAACAAGTCGTGGGTAATAATGTGGCATGAACTCACCAAAGGTGGGAGTTCATGTAGTGTAAGGCTGATCAATGAAGTAGAGGCTGAAGCTGAGCATTGCTTTTATAAGTTGGTCAAAATTTTATTAGCAATTACTAAGTGTAAGTAAATACCAAACCTTAATAATAATAAAGAACATTAATAGTAAAATAATCCCAAATGCGATGCAAATGTCAAAATTGAATTTAAGTTCCATAATTAACCATGTGAGGGTCCGAGCCGCTCATGACCGTGAGCACGGCTAGTATACTAGTTTTACACTCTGCAGAGGTTGCGCATCTTTACCCACAAGCCGTGTTACCCATCTGCCAAGGGGTCATGAATCCCATACACCTCTACCAAGGAAGCGAGGCAGGGTAACACTACGAGGCCTTTACAAAGTTCCACTAGCTTCAGACTACCCGCTACAATTTATAGGAAGCTCCAGTGCAGGGTTCTTGCCTGACCGCCATCGCAGCAAAATCAAACAAGGACCTCCCTACACTGACCACTCCCCTACTGCCCTTGCCCCTTTCGGGTAAGGTAGCCCTCCACTAGATTTCCTAGTTAATCAGCCAAGGGCGTCCCATTAAACCCTTGTGGTAGCACTGTTTTCCCGGGTGGTCGCTCCATGTTCCCATTAATTTAATGATCTTAACATGAACAGTAATAATAACAAGATAATAACAGAATAATCATGAATAGTGTATCTCCATACCCAATCCACATAAAGCAATAGCAAGTACTACCCAAAAATATTTCAGGGGTGAACAAGGTATAGAGGTAATCAAAACTGGGGTAACATAAAGGCTCCCATCAAAATTAACCTATGCAGATCATTAAAATTAATAAGAACATGGCTAGGAAAAGTAAGTGATCAAGGGCACAACTTGCCTTCAATGAGCTCCTGCTCAGCTATCTCTACTTGTTGAACCTCAGTTCCCACAGTGGCTTGCTCGTCTACTCGCATCAACACAATACATACATAGTATAGCCAAAATCAGCATCACACCAAACAGATGGATAAAATATACAGTAAAAATCTACACATTAAAATGAAATCATAGGAACTGGAATCACTAAATTTGGAGTTATAGAATTCAAGTTATGAATTTTCTAAGATTTAATGTGATTAAAATAGGGTTAAATGATAAATAAATTTTCTAACAGAGTTCATGTCAAAACAGTGACTCTAAGTGTTAGAGAATAATATTACAAAATTTTAGAAACTGGAATGGCTCAATTTGGACTAAAAATGGATTTTCTATGATTTATACAAGTTTCTATATTTGTTTTTGTATTAAAAATGAATTTCTAATATTATTTCTCTGTTTTTAAACTTGTCTGGACTGGGCCTCATTTTTCAGAAAGTCCAGGGGCCCCGGCGTAAGATTACCGCGACTCAGTGAATAGTTCCACTGGACGGCGAGTTCTATTTAAACAGTCGCAGGGGCCTATTTGCATAATTGCCTACACACGACGGAACAGGGACACATGGCACCCAACCACTCGCTGGAGCCAGGCCACACATGGGATCCTACAGTGGGGCGCACGGGATCCTGCCCGCACCGAATCCCCGCCACCAGCGCACGTGCCATTATAAAGGGATCAACGCGGACCGCCCGATTCGCGACCTACGGTCGGGATTCAACGATGCGAAACGGTATCTACGGCATCTAATCAGAACCGCCCGAGTGGAGATCGACGGTAGGGGTTTAATGAAGTATCCTCACAACACACCGAGCCATCCGATTGCTATTCAACGGACCAGATCAGGCTAGCACAAAGGGGAGAGTGGAGATCATATCTCGGCCGTCGATCCCCCATCCCACGCTGCACGTGACACTTCCCTGCCAACCCCCGCGCACGGCGGCGCCGCTCCCGTGCTTGCGGCGGAGCTTCGCCGGTGTACCGCGCCCTGGTGATCTAGGACCGCATTGGCTATCCCGGTAGGTACAAATCAAAGAGGGAAGGATGGAGAATGCGATGATGTGCTACTCACCCCAATTCTAGTGCCAAGGAGATCGGGCCACGCTGCTCTGCGGATCTGCAGTGACAGTGAGGTATTGACGCCGGCTCGGTGACACCACTGCGCTCCCGACTTCAGGCACGATTCCCCCACGGTAGCGCGGAGCTCCCAGCGGCGACCCAGTGTCGGAATGGCCAGCGTTTTCGCGAGGCCGAGCTGTGCGGCAATGGCGGTGTGGCGCAGACAACGGCCGAGACGAGGGGAGCTGGGGAGAAAAGGAGGACGAGGAGAGGGTCAAGGGCTCGGGTCCGCATTTGAAGCCGGCGCGAGGTGGGTTCGGGTGTCAACGGTCCCGGCCGACTCGCGCGGAGTTGTTGCGCGCGCGATTCCGTCGCCGCGAAGACCGGTCGGGGAAGGAGACGGGTCTGCCAAGCGGGCCCCGCAGGTCGGCGAGACGGGGGAACCCAGGTTAAACGCGCACGGGAGACTGCCCGGTGGGGCTCCCTTGTCGGCGCGCTACTGCGCTAAGAAGATGGGCCGCGCGCGTGTAGAGGTGGTTGGATGGGCCGAAATGGGGCAGTCGGCCCAGGTAAGCTTTTATTCTTTTTTTCTTTTTATTTTTTTCTATTTTCTTTCTTCATTTCAAAATTTGGTTTGAATTTGAATTTTAAATTCGAACATTGTATAGATTTTTATCCTCCTATCATATTATGAAATGAGAATATAAATCTTGGAGATAATAGTATATTATTTATATTTTTATACCCTTTTCTCTTCTCTCATTTTTGAAAACCCTAGTTTTAATTTAGGGTTTGATTTAACTTCTAGTATTTATTCTCTTATTATCCTTATTATTATTATTATTATTATTTTATTTAATGCACAAACATAAAAACTCCACATGATGCATTTTTTTATCATTTGTTTGAATTAAACTCTAAATTTTGTGTATGCTCTTTTTATGATGCAAATGAGGCACATAAAATTGAGGATAACTCTCTATTATTCTCTCTATACAACTTTGAGTATTACAGAGAGTACACGTAAGCGGCAAGGCCGACCGAGCCGAGGAACTCCTACGCCTCCGGGATACGGATACCTCACTCATCACCTTCCGCGAGAAGTAACTCACGCTCGGATAAGTGATCCTGCTACCGAACAAGTCCTAACACTCGGGTAGAAAATGACTTTCGCGCCTTCTCGACTGTACCAATGATGGAATCCTTCGACCAAATGAGAGCGCACGTAAATGGCAAGGCCGACCGAGCCGGGGGACTCCTACGCCTCCAGGATATGGATACCTCACTCATCACCTTCCACGAAAAGTAACTCTCGTTCGGATAAACGATTCTGCTATTGACAGACAAGTCATGATGCTCGAAACAAGAGGAGAGAAGACGCAGCTTTTTAAACACGACGATAAAGTGTTTAGGCCTCGGTGGCCGCGAAAAAGCATGTGCATGCTACAGAAAAACTGTTCCTGCAGGTTCGGTCATCGACAGGGGGAGCAGCAGCACCCTCGGTGTTGTTTCCACCCTCGGCGGAACCTGGCCCGGCCTCGGACGGTGACCCGGGCAAAAGGACCTCCACCTAAGGGAGGACGCCAGCACCACACCAGCAGATGTCTTGGCCAAGTTCCAGCGGCTGCTACCACATCTTCCTCGGCCTAGGAAACCGCCATCTCCCGAGCCGACGAAGTCTCTTTCCGAGCTGACTCCGCGTCTGTTCGCGCTAACACCGCTGCCTCCGGTTCCGGCTCATCGCAGAGCAGCCGAGGGTTCCAAAAACTAAGCAAGGGAAGCCTAGAGCGGCAAGGCCGACAGAGCCAAGGGACTCCTACGCCTCTGGGATACGGACACCTCACTCGTCACCTTTCGCGAAAGGCAACCGACGCTCGGTTAAGTGGTTCGGCTAGCCAACAGACAAGTCCCAGCGCTCGGAATGAGGAAGACACACAGCTTCATTCTCGAATACCCAAATGTTCAGGCCTCGGCAGCCACAAAGAACAAACACATATACTTGGGGGTAACTATGCTACACAGACTTAGACGTCGGCAGAACCCTCGGCGGTTCTCCCGACCTACGACAAATGTCTATGTGCTTGAAGCGGTTACATTTTGCTCCAGCAAAAACTCGGTATATCTCCTTACAAACAGGACTCCGGTTCCGCTCCCACGGGTATGAACAACCTCCACACCGGGGGGCCAGCGGGATGACGAACTCCAAGCGGCTTGCCGGCGACCCATGACAGCAGCGACAACGACCTCCGCCTCGGGCGGCCACACAGCTGCAGCAACGGCTTCAGGGCGAACGCTGCTGTGAAGAGGCCCTCGCCCACGTCCCCAAACGAGGGGCGAGGACAAGCCATTAAGGCCGAAGAGTCGGAGGGCGCCGATCGTGGGTTTGAACCCACCGACACCGCGCCGGCAAACAACGGCCGCCCCAAAGCGCACTGGCAGGTCCTCACTCCCGTCCTCGCCGAGGCCGCCCCAGAACACGAGCACCGCCCTCGCGGCGTACGACGTGCTGGGCAACCCTCCGGCGTGGCTGACGGTGCGAGGAAGACCTGGACATGGCCGGCCCGTGCGCGGCACGACCGCTGCCCGGACGAAGGATGGAAAGCTGCACCCTGTCCAGGGAGCAGCAGTTCTCCTTCCCCCGCATGGCTGGAGGACGCCTCCGCAGGGCTGGAGGATGCCTTTCTCCCCCAAACGTTGGGGGAAGAAAAGGGTTACCGGCCCACACGGAGGCAACCCCCCACTCGGTGCGCTCCTCCGCCTCAGCCCGGATGACGAAGATCCTTGAAGCTGAGAGCGGGGCGGAGGCCGCAGCCCGGCTTGCTTCTCCCCACCAAACTGCCCATTGGTGAGGGAATGCAGCCGGGCTGCACGACGAAAATCCTTAAAGCCGAGCGATGGCTGAAAGGTGTCAATCTCCACGAGGTCGTGCTCCTCCAACGACAGCAAGAGCAAGGCGGTGCTGGAGCACCCCATCCAGGGGCTCAAAAGGCGGAAGGGCGCAATGCATGAGGGGAGAACGAAGGCATGGCCACTGCCCGAAGAATCGATTCCCCTTTTATAGGCAGACCTCCTCACTTGCACCCCTTAGCGTCACGGGCGAAATCTCCACTGACATACTTCAGGGTTCTCCGCCCACGACACGGGGGATAGGACCCACACGTCATACGAGCTGATCCGAAGCACGAAGAAGGCAAACCGCCGCACGCGAGGCATGTAACCGTCCTGCGGTTACAAGCGCTCTCCCATCTTCGCAGAAACCGGGGGTCGAAAGGGTGGACTGCCATGCGACGAGCATCCAACTGCACCGCAACTGTGCACCCATTCGGCTTCGACCACATCCGGCGGACCAGTGCAAAGGAAGTGAGCCCGCATGTCATGCAACCGGCACGCCGGTTACGACGTGCGAGAAGTTACACCGCCACTTGCGCCAATGCTGCGCCTCCTCGACTGCGGAACCAGTACCGCGACTCGAGGTAGCCCTGCGCATGACCCAACAGTGCCAGTTAAAGGTGACAGCCATGGGTCAGTCAGCCGCGGGGTAGGCACGATGGTTGGCATGGTCAAAAGCGGGCCAGCAGTAACTGCAGCGGCAGACGAGCGAAGGTAGCGGTCAAGTCACCTGCAGGCTCGCGTCCCCTCCTGAAGCGACGGGAGAGCCCTCTCCCACGGCATGAAGACGACGTGCCCGTGCCCCGTTCCTTGAACGGCTCGCGCGCGCAGCGGGCGCCACACGAATCGCTCGTCCCGTCGCAATAACTCCCCAACGGAGCAGGCGACACCTCTGGCAGGTGAGGCGGGCGCCGCTTCGCCTTCGCCATAATGACCGCATCAAAAAAGGTGCGCCACCTTATTTAAATTCATATCCTTCCCTTCCTCCTCTCTCTCTCTTGCTACAGGGACCGGGAAAGGGGATGTTGTGGAAAGGATCCTTCCCGGCGAAGGAAGTAGGCCCCGAGCCCTCCTACTGATCAGGGGTTCGAAGGCTGGCCCCTTGGAAGGGTTTCGATAGCCGCTCCAGAGCACTCGAACTTCAAGCCCATTACTGATCAGGGTTTCGAAGGCTGGCCCCTCGGAAGGGTTCGACAGCCGCCCTAGAGCGCTCGGGCTCCGTGCCCACTACTGATCAGGGGTTCGTAGGCTGGCCCCTCGGAAGGGTTCGACAGTCGCCCCAGAGCACGCAGAGTGAGGGCTGACTTTGGGTACGTTCGATACATAGCTGAGGCTCGGGCTACGCTCCCGAGGTACCCTAGGACATTCTCGACAACGACGGGAACGATTTATAACAGAATCCCACCGGAGGGAGGCATCGAGCCCTTGGACCCTGTCAAAGGGGTCTGGGTCTAGCAAATCACCCGTAGGTACTTTTGGAGCGTGCCTCTGGGCCACCAGCCGACCCCTAACGAACGGGGCACGGGTGTCCACTCGGATCACCCGTTAGCAGCTCACTGGAAACACCATGTTCGGCGCCCTCCGAGGGCAACATGGCGCTTTCCACCCTCCTCCTTGCGGAAAGGCGACACAGGGGCGTATAATAAAAGTCGGGAAAGTCCTTGATCGTCCTCTCGCTCCATGTAGAGGCTCGGGGGCTGCTCTCGCACCCGGCTACGGCCAAAACTGTTGACAGCGTCAACAAACCAGCTTGATAACTTGGAACTCGACCACGCACCAGGGCTACGGTCGGGCCGCATGAGGGAACGATCAGACCGGCCGAAGCACCATGAAAAGCATTCAGACCTCAGAGGAGTCAAACAACTCCTCCGAGGCCTCGGGGGCTACACCCGGCGGGTGCGCTTGCGCGCACCCACCAGAACAAGGCAAAAACCGAGAAAGGTCGGTCCCCTCACCGAAAACGCGGCAAAAGCCTCCAAGCGAGTACCATCACTCCCTTCGAGGCTCGGGGGCTACTGTCGGGTACCATAATTAGGGGTACCCCCAACGCTCCTAATCATGGCTGGTAAACACCCTCGGACCAACTGATGGGTGCGGTTCAAGCCAAGACTTCGTCTACCCGAGGGACGCGATCTCACCCGAGCCCAGCCTCGGTTTGGAACAGTAGTCCCAGACGAGTTCACGCCTCGCCCAAGGGCCTCCTTAGGCAGTGGGCACCCCCTCGGCTCTCCCGAAGCCTGGCTCGGGCAGGCTTCGTTGTGAAGCAACCTTGGCTAGACCACCTCACCAACCGACCGCTTCACAGGCGCATTAAATGCAGGGGATGCCTGACGCCATATCCTGACACACGCGCCTCAGTCGGCCAGGCCGAAGTGACCGCAGTCACTTCGCCCCTCTTCTTTACTGTCTGACATGACAGGAAAACAGCGCCGCTCGCTCCGCTCCGACTGCCGTGTCAGCCACCCCGGTGACGACTGACAACAAGTCACGATCAACCACCGAGTTTAGCCTCAGGCACAATACGAAGCTCCGCCTCGCCCGGCCTCAACCCCGGTCTCGGGAGGAATCGCATCCTCGCCCGACCTCGGCCTCGCCCTCAAGGGAAGTCTCCGCCTTGACCGACCCTGGGCTTGGACCGACCGCGCTAACAGGGGACACATCATTTCCCTATTCCTAGCCTGCTCAGGCTACAAGGAACAAGACCGGCGTCCCATCTGGCTTACCCCGGCGACGGGTAATGATGGTGCCCCGCGTGCACCATGACGCCGGAGGCTCTCAGCCCCTTACGACAGTAAGGAGACGTCAGCAAGATCCTCGCCGCGCTGCCAGCTGTGCTCCTATAGGACTCAGGCGCTCCTCCGACGGCCACGCCATCACATGTACAGGGCCCAAGCTCTCCCCCAATGGCCACGTTGGCATGTACACAGGGCTTAGGCACTCCACTGCCGGACACATTAGCGCATAGCTACGCCCCCCGTTGTACGTCTGGATCCTCTCTTTGCCTCTATAAAAGGGAGGTCCAGGGCCACCCTGAGGGGGGTTCGCGCGAGGGAAGCGGCGGGCGAACTCTGTGTCTCTCTCTCTCCCTCACGCGATGCGCTTGTAACCCCTACTGCGAGCGGCACCCCTGGTGCAGGATAATACAAGGCTTGTCCCACCTCTTGTATTCCATCCCGCGCCAACCAATCTGGGCAGGGACACGCAGCGATTTCACTGGTCGGTCCAAGGGACCCCCCCCTCGTGTCCGAGACGCCGACAGACACAAACCACGAAACTCAACGAAGAGGGTTTTGCACCAAAGGTCCAAAACACCTTCTAATGAGTTCATTATTGAAAATGGTTACGTAATGAATACGCCATGTGCTAAGGAAAATATAAACGTTGTAGCTAGGCCCATGAGACAGTGAGCAAGTGTTACATGCTTCTCTCTTGTTTCACTGTTTTTCCTATATAAACATATGTCGTCCACTGCTAAGAAGACAACATTTGCTGCTTTTAGCCTGTATATTGCTTCGTCGTGCTCCACCTTTGAAGCTTTTTTGACCTACCAATGTTGGACATTTGCAATCACAACTAGTTTGATCTTTGAAGATGGCTTGAATCATGTGTACTGCTCGAATCCCAACTCCTTTGTCATCTGAAGTACTTTAGCATGACAATAACGTTAGCAATATCAAAGTACACTTCAGTTTAGATGCAAAAGATATAGTTGAGATAGCCACTCAAGATCCTTATCCAACAAAAGGTTCGAGTGCTAGGAACGACTCCGATGGAGAAGAGTCTAGGTTCGAAGAGGAAGCATATGGGAATGAAGGAGAATTTCAACCGAAGAAACTAAGCTATGTAGATATTAGGAAGTCAAGGGTGAAGAGTGGTCATTCTAAGATGCCTAAAAGACTTAGATACTTTGATGACTTGGACCTAGTGTGGCTTGGAGGCAAAGATGTGACACCCTGACCACGGGAAAATGAACCTATGGTGTTCAAGAGATTCTTTGGTGCTATGCTTTGTATCCCCCATGCATCCCATGGTTCTTGGAGTGCTAAAGAAGTATGGAATTTTCTTTCATCAACTTACACCTAGCGCAATTATGTTGATGGGGTTATTTATTTAAGTTATGCGAAGCTAGTAAGACGAACCTAGTGCAGAATGTTTTTGTCAAATACATGAGTTGCAGGACCTAACGAAAGCCCATGGAAAAGAAGGCTTACACAATAACTTTGGGTTTTACAACGTCTAATATAGAAAGGATTTAGTGGCACCAGATCTTTCTTACCAAGCAAATGACCCAACAACTAGACGAAGGAATAGTTCTACTTTAGGTTGTTCTGGGAAAGAGGCTAGATATGAAGGGATTGATTATGAGGCTAGTTAAACCTACATTTGGCATCAAGAAGCTCTTATGTAATATGAGTGGTGCTATCCAGACAGCAATGGTAGATTTCAACATTATCTCTAGCTACATGTGCACTTGAGACTTGGTGCAAGAGCACATAGTTGCATGTGCAATCGAGTATTTTTTTAGTTAAGACTAGACGGTCGACGCCTAAGCTAAAGGACGATGGAGAGATGAAGCAATAGGTTGAGGCTAGGAGTTTGATAAGGTTTCCCTATGTCTTTAAGAGCTTCAAACTGTTTAAGAAATTGTGCCCTGTATGGCTTGAAACTATTGAAACTATCATCAATGAAATACTCATAAACTATATTACAAAAGATCAACTTTTGGCTGCTGTATTTAGAGGCCATGAAAAAAAGAGGCATACAAGGTGTTTGACACATATGACTTCCCATACCTCGACTACCCAAATCTAGCAAAGGGTGGCAAAGCCAGAGTTAAAAGGAAAGAGAAGTTAATGTTATGGAGAGAGGTTGAACGTCTTGAGAAGAAGAAACGGTTGACTAGGCATGTGAGGACGAAGGTTAAGACCGTAGATCAAGAACCAGAAGAAAAGGAGGGTCTTTCTAGCAACGAGAGCAGCGAGAACTTGACTACTCAAGAGAAGGATGAGGAAAGAAGTTCTGGTAGAGTTATAGAGAGAGAAAGTGAAAACATAGACTTGTTCCAAAGGATTTGCCCGAGCAAGCAAGGCACCAAATACAGAGAACAGTGGCCAAGTTAGCATTCCAACCTCTTCATCAGGCCTATATCAAATTATGGAGGTAATGACAAAGCAAACCCCCATGATGCTTTTGAGTCCTTTGGTGTTGATTTAGTAAATTTTGCTCCTCCACTGAAGCAGGCTGGTACGATGATCTTGTCTGATGACACATGCGATGGCAACCTGGGGAAGTGTCGAAGGGGTTTACTCGCGTAGTGAAGCCTATTGATGACATTTTCAACAATATATTCAAGGAGGCGAGTACTAAAGCTACTAGGAATTCGTCGAAGGACGACAAAGAGGTAAGCATAGAAGAAACTAGAATAGCAGCCGACTGGTAGCCCGCTAAATTATCGACAGAAATCGTTTTGGGGAATGGTGAAGAGGAGAGCGACAAAGATAAAGAAGAGGAGTTGATGGACGAAGATGAAAATAAAAAGAAAGAGAGAAGAAAAAGGATGCTAGAGTACTCTAAATTGCCCTATCATTCAAAAGAGATAAGAGGCCAGAGAAAGCTATGTTTACACTCCACCAAGCTTTTAATGAGAATTGGGCATCAAAGAAGCGATAGAGCTTCGGAATTATATAGAGGGCATGGGTTATTGCACAAGCTCCATGTTTTTGGGGTGGAAAGGAGACAACATTAGAGAGCATTCTAAACACTATAGAGATTGAATCTGTGCATAATATCATTGGTAGCTTCGTAATGCAAAGCTTGAACATCAACTAACCAGGTTGAACAAGCAAGATCATGTAGAATATTTGGCCTACACAAACATCAAGGTTCTTACACTATTTCTCACTTATTTTGTTTTTGTGCCACAATCCCCCTCTTATCGTGACCTTACATGTGACTTTGCTCTTGTTCATTTTAGGGACTTATACTTAGTAAAGCTTTGAAGGCACAAGACGAGCATTGAAGAGTGGAGTTTAAGCATGTCTATCTTCCAACTACAGAGGGAAGTCATCGATCTTCATAAATACAATGAGGACAAATAAATCATGTTGAATACATTATTGGAGGATCTTATAGAGAGTTAGAAACAATTAAAGGATGTGCCCAAAGAAAAGAGTGAGGCCCTTAGGGCAATGGATACAAAGGACAAAATGATAACGAAGCTTGAGGCTAAAGCCTCAAGAATCGCTGAAGAACATGCTAAGTTGGTTTCATGTCTTCAAGACCAAATTGTCGAAGCTTCAAAATTATCCAATGAGCATGGACATCTAGTGTCGCAACTTCGATAATAAGTTGCTGAAGAGAAAAAGGTTGAAGACATAACAAAGGATAAATTTGTGCTAGAAGAGACAATAATGACTTTAAAGTTTAAAATTAGCATGTGTTACATGTATGCCTCATGATGTGCTAATAAAATTAAGAAAATTATTTCTTCGGTCGGAGCATGGACAAAGAAGATTACATACAAGGATGGTGAAAATATAGAGGCGTTGAAACAGTTTGTCGAATATATGGGCAAATTTGGAGAAGTTATCAAAGTCTATGGTGATTACTATGCTCTAGCTAGCGTGTTCGGGTTGTTAGTTTCTTGGAGAAAGCGGGGTGCCCCACATCAAAACCTTTGCTCACCCTGACTTTGACATTGAAGTCTATGATATCAAATCTCCTTCTCGAGAGGCCTCTAATGTAAGCAAGAGTTTTTTACACTAGTGTGGAGTAGAGGCGGCAAGGATATTGCTAAGGTCGAAGGTGAGACCAACATGAAGAAAGTTGGTTAGCAGATTTCCTTCGTGTAAGACTATGACTTTTTCATTCTATAAATGACTTTCACGCTTTCATTACATCTTGAGGAAATGGTGAAGAACGACATCTCACAAAGCATCCACTATCGAAGCAAAGAGGAAGAAAGTAGAGAACACCAGAGCAATTGTCAAAGATGCCACTGCTTGTCAGTCAGAGAAGGTGTAATGCCCGCATGAATGCTTGGCAAGTCTGCTAGAACAAGAATTAAAATGTTCACATCTGGACTTGCAAACCTATGATGCATGTAGTGTGCCCAAACGGAAGAACACAAAGTTACCTTCCGAAAAAGAACAATTTTATAGAGACAAGATTGAAATAATGCTTGACGTAGCAGTTCTTGAACTATACGACGAAGTTGCTTTTGTTGTAATGAATGAAGATACTCAAAAAGCATGATGATGTGGTTGTAATATATTTTTTGATGGATGGATGTATTTTATTGTCTTTCTTTTTGCATTGTTGTGCGTGAAATCATGTGATGATAATTTGAGCAAAAGGTGAAAATACCTTCCCTTCTTTCACACATGATGACGTGAAATGGTAGACGAAGCTAATTATTCATAACATGGCATTAGATTAGTTGAGATTTAGATTGTGCCCATGACATGTTTACCATTAGTTGATGTTTTCCTTCTATTTAGAGGACTTTAAGGATTCTTTTTACTTGGAATCCTTTCTAAGGAGCTCGAATGATTTCAAGATTTTACCTTCTCCCGAAGCAAATCATAATATCTTCTGCCTATCTTAAATTAGTAACCAAAGATATCTTTGGATCTTGACTCTTATTTTGAAGTACTTCAAGATTTTTTCTGACTTTGCCTTCTTCTTGAAGGACTTTGAAGTCTTTTTGCCTTCTCACTTCTATTTATTGTCGAAGGGTAATTCTTAATCCTATCTTCCATCTAAAGGACTTCAAGATCTTTTCTTGACTCTGTCTTCCATCTAAAAGACTTTGGAGTCTTTTCTTGACTGTACCTGTCGTGTGAAGAAGTCTTTGCACCTTCTTACTTTTACTTAGTGATGAAGGGTATCCTTTGATCATGCCTTCCATCTAAAGGACTTTAGGATCTTTTTTATGACTTTTTCTTCTATTTGAAGAACTTCGAAGTCTTTTACACTCAAAGGCGCAACCACAAAAGAAGATTGTTCCTTCTTTTGGGGGATGGTTGCCCTTATATTTATTGGGCGATTACAATTTTTACAAAGACGGTACCATTAAAACCCCTACTCTCTGCCTTTTTTACGAAGAACTCCCGTAAGGAAAAATGGTGTTATCTTGAAACAAAAATTAAAGAATAAAAGAAAAAGAAACATAGCTAGGTACCTATACATAATAACCTTGGAAGCCGCGTATTCCGCAACCTCGGGACTTTATTTGTCTCCATATCCTTTAGCCTATATAATCCGGGTCAAAGCCGTCATGAGGAAGGGCTCTTCCCACTTGAATTGTAGTTTGCCTGTGTTGTTTGGATTTGCTATCTTTCAAAGGACAAGATTTTTTGTAGCTATATGTTTACGTTTTACTTTTTCGTCCCTCCATTTCCTTATTTTTATGTGCCTAGATTTATGTTTCGTGTTCATACGAGCTAGAATAATTCATATCCAATAATAATAAGTCAGATTTCAACATATATTGCATGTAATGTATAGACAGGTTGGCTAGTAAAAAGAAAAAAAAAGATAAAAACGTAGGGCCTAGTGATCAGCACAGGCATGCAGATGCAGCGCACATGCCAACGTAACAAACACAGCAACGCGCCCACGCTAGCGGTTTCCATATCCGGCCCTGCAATCCTGCACCGGCGCGAAAGCCCCCTCACGACCTCACCTCCACTCCAGTGATGGCCACCTCTCCTTTGCTTCTCAGTGCTCACGTCGTCCACGGTCCACTAGTTGCATCGGCTCCCGCATAAAGATCCACACCACTTGAGCAGCAGCTAGCTCAAGGGAAGGAGAAGGCTGGAAGTGGAAAGAAGTGGGTTCTTGCTTGAGCTGAGCTCTTGCTGCCCTTGGATCTGTTTGAGACTGGAGAACGGGGTATGGGGCGCGGCAAGATCCAGATCAAGTGGATCGAGAACTCTACCAACCGGCAGGTGACCTTCTCCAAGCGCCGGGCCGGACTGGTCAAGAAGGCACGGGAGATCGGCGTGCTCTGCGACGCCGAGGTCGGCGTCGTCATCTTCTCCAGCGGCGGCAAGCTCTACGATTACTGCTCGCCCAGGACCTCGTCTGTCCATTGCCCTCCCATTCTTTTTATTCTTTTGCTTGTTTATTATCGTCCTTCTTCTTTTCTTCTGTGTTGTGTGCAAGCAAAACTGATCGCAAAGACCCAAATTTGGTTTGTTGGCAGGCTGTCCAGGATCTTGGAGAAGTACCAGACCAACTCCGGGAAGATACTGTGGGGTGAGAAGCACAAGGTGCCCGCCCTTCAGATTCCCCTTTCCTTGACAGTTTGTTTCAGCGCCGCGAACAGATTAACGGTTCAAAATTTAACGGTTGAAATGTTTCAGAACCTGAGTGCAGAGATCGACAGAGTCAAGAAGGAGAACGACAACATGCAGATTCAGCTCAGGCCAGTGTTTCTGATTCAGATCTGCTCCCGATCTCTAGCTGCGCGCGCACTTCACTAGCTCGCTGTTCGTCTGTGTTCTTGTTGTGATTGTGCTAGCGTGTCCGTGACCTGTGACGGTGCAGGCATCTGAAAGGCGAGGACCTGGACTCCCTGCAGCACAGGGAGCTGATCGCTATTGAAGAGGGCCTCCAGAATGGGCAGACCAACATGCGCGAGAAGCAGGCAATAATCCTTCCTCCTCCAGTTGCTCCTGAGCTTATTTAGTCGCTTGCAGCACACAAGCACGGCATAGTTCATTAGGGGAAGGGTTTTGTTTCTGATGTTGCTTTATTCCACTGTTGCTGTAGATGGACTACTGGAGGATGCACAAGACGAATGTACGATCTCTAATCTTGAATTCTATCCTTTGTTCCTACTCTATACATCCTGGGATACTTCCTTTTCTTTTTCTTTTGAAAGAAGTCGTTGAGTAATTTTTTTTACAGAAAAGTTTTTGCAGCTTCGGGTCATTAACAGTCATTTGTGATTGGTTACAGGGGAAGATGCTGGAGGACGAACACAAGATACTGACTTTTAGGATGGTAATTCTCCCCATCTGAATAGCAGTTGAAACTTTGCTTGATCATCCTTCCTCCTTTCAACTCCTTAGCATAACTTATCAGTATGCAATATTCTAAACAAACTCAATGTTCCGAGCTAACCGAAGAAACTGCACAACCACGCTGAGGAAATTTCCAAGGACATGAAAATTCTTGTCTTGGGATTTCTAGTTGGAACGCAATTCTGCTCACTGATTGGTATTCAAGGTGATTCGTCAGACTCATTACCAACCCAAGACCAAACTAACGAGACAAATCGAAGAAGAATTAGGATTTATTCATTTACACCAATCCAACTTTGATTAGTATGGATTGGAATTAAATCTATGTCATAATCCATGCCCTAAAATAATTTAAATCTACTCAAAAAAATATTCGGTTAAATCCATCATGGATTATAAACCAAGGGTTTAGAAAATTTTTAAACTATGGAAGACATGGATTCTATCTATAGCTTATTAGGTATGGAATAAATCCATGAAAATATTACATAAGTTTATATTTGTCGGGGACCATAATTAGAGGTACCCTCAAGGCTCCTAATTCTCAGCTGTAAACCCCCATCAGCACAAAGCTGCAAAGGCCTGATGGGTGCGATTAAGTCAGGGATCAGTCCATTCAAGGGACTCGATCACGCCTCACCCGAGCCTAGCCTCGGACAAGGGCAGCCGACCCCGGAGGATTTCCGTCTCGCCCGAGGCCCCCTTCAGCGGCGAACATGTTTCCGGCTCGCCCGAGGCCCTGCCTTCGCCAAGAAGCAACCCTGACCGAATCGCCGCACCGACCAACCAAATCGCAGGAGCATTTAATGCAAAGGTGGCCTGACACCTTTATCCTGACGCACGCCCCCCAGCCGGCAGAGTCGAAGTGACCGCCGTCACTTCGCCGCTCCACTGACCGGCCTGACAGAAGGACAGCGCCGCCTGCGCCACTCTGACTGCGGTGCCACTTGACAGAATGAGACTGACAGGCAGTCAGGCCCGGCCAAAGGCACCATAGGAAGCTCCGCTCCGCCCGACCTAGGGCTCGGACTCGGGCTAAGTCCCGGAAGACGGCGAACTCCGCCCGACCCAGGGCTCGGACTCGAGCTAAGTCCCGGAAGACGGCGAACTCCGCCCGACCCAAGGCTCGGACTCGGGCTAAGTCCCGAAAGACGGCGAACTCCACTCCGCCCGACCCAGGGCTCGGACTCGGGCTAAGTCCCGGAAGACGGCGAACTCCACTCCGCCCGACCCAGGGCTCGGACTCGGGCTAAGTCCCAGAAGACGACGATATCCGCCTCGCCCGACCCAGGGCTCGGACTTGGGCTCGGCCCCAGAAGACGACGAACTCCGCTTCGCCCGACCCTAGGGCTCGGACTCCGCCCCGGCACCAGCCGGCGATCTCCGCCTCGCCCGAACCTGGGGCTCGGACCCGACCTCGGCCACGGAAGACAGACTCGACCTCGGCTTCGAAGGAGCTTCCACATCGCCCAACCCAGGGCGCAGACCAGCCACGTCAACAGGAGGCGCCATCATCACCCTACCCCGAGCTGACTCGGGTCGCAGGGAACAAGACCGGCGTCCCATCTGGCTCGCCCCGCTAGATAGGCAATGATGGCGCCCTGCATACTCTGTGACGACGGCGGCTCTCAGCCCCCTTACGGAAGCAAGAGGACGTCAGCAAGAATTCAACCGCTCCGACAGCTGTCCCTCCGCCAGGCTCCAACGCTCCTCCGACGGCCACGACATCACACCAGCTGGGTGCCAAAATCTCTCTGGCTGCCACAACGGCATGTACTTAGGGCGCTAGCTCTCCTCCGCTAGACACATAGCACTCTGCTACACCCCCCATTGTACACCTATATCCTCTCCTTGCGCCTATAAAAGGGAGGACCAGGGCCCTCTTAGAGAGGGTTGGCCGCGCGGGGACAAGGACGAGACAGGCGCTCACTGGAGGCCGCTCGCTCCCTCTCCCGCGTGGACGCTTGTAACCCCCTACTGCAAGCGCACCCGATCTGGGCGCGGGACGAACACGAAGGCCACGACATTCCCACCTCTCTCACGTCGGTCTCCGGCCGCCTCGCTCTCCCCCCTTCGCGCTCGCCCTCGCGCTTGACCCATCTGGGCTGGGGCACGCGGCGACATTCACTCGTCGGCTCAGGGACCCGCCGGTCTCGGAACGCCGACAGTTGGTGCGCCAGGTAGGGGCCTGCTGCGTGTTGACGAACAGCTTCCCGTCAAGCTCCAGATGGGCAGTCTCCAGCAACCTCTCCAACCCGGGACGGTGCTCCGTTTCGGGAGTCTTGAGTTCATGTCCCTCGACGGCAGCTACGACATGATACTCCTCCCACCGCCGTGCGACAACGACAGTGGCGGCCGACAACCCGCCCGCCGGCGGCGGAATCGGCGACGTCTTCCCCGCATGGTGGAAGAACAACCTTCGAGCTCACCCCGTCCTCTCCCCCGCCGACGGAGGAGGAAGCGGGGCAACCAAGGCCAAGCAGGAGACAGCGCCTCGTCGGCTGTCGAGCGAGTCGGCGGCCCCAGCACCGCAACGGGGGGCGCACCAGGCGTCGACCTCGCGTTTGAGACGAAGGCGAGCGCTGTCTCCCCGCGACACGCCAATCCCGAGCAAGCGGACGACGCCAGCACGCTCGCGAAAAGCTTGCTAGACGTCACCCTCGTACCTAAGACGACGGCGCAGTCAGTCCCCGACGTGACCTTATCGCCGCCCGTCGACCAAAAGGTACCGACCGATCCCCATCCCACGTCTTTCGGATTCAGCCTCAACCCGCCTAGCGACTTCGCTTTGGCGGGCGCTCTCGTAGAGGCAAGTCCAAACCCTCTGGGGTTTCGTATGCAGTCACCTTGGGACCGGCTGACGGACGTCTCGACCTACGGGCCCTCTGGGTCCGAGGAAGACGACGAGCCCAGCATCTGTTGGGATTTCTTTGGACTTGGCAACCCCAGTGCTATGCGGGACTTCATGACCGCATTCGACTACTGCCTTTCCGATCGTTCCGACGGTAGCCGTAGCCTCGGCGACGAGGACTGCGGCCCAAGTCGCGAATGCTTCCACGTCGATCTAGGGGTCCCCCCGAAGGCAACCATCTCGGCATGCCGGAGGACGGTGACCTCCCTAGGCCGGTGCCTCGCGTTGACATCCCACGGGAGCTAGCTGTGGTCCCCGTTCAGGCGGGGGGCCATGACCCACAGCTCGAGCAAATCCGTGGGGTGCAGGCCAGGCTTGACGAGGGAGCAGGAGCGCTTGAGCCGATTCGTCGGGACGTTGGGCAGGCATGGGCGGGCCAACCTCCGGCCGGAGAAATACATCATCGACCCCAGGGCTTCCAGCACCGCATCACCGACGACGTCAGGGTCAGGCCACCACCCGCATCCAGTGGGGTCGGCCAGAACCTGGCGGCAGCAGCAATGCTTCTTCGCGCGATGCCGGAGCCATCAACCACCGAGGGGCGGCGAATCCAGGGAGAGCTCAAGAATCTCCTGGAAGGCGCCGTGGTCCGACGGGCCAAGAGCTCCGCCTCCCGAAGGCAGGGGTACCCCTCGGAACCTCATGCCGCGACTTCCCGATTCATGCGGGAAGCCTCGGTCTACACCGGGCGCACGCGCAACACCGCGCCTGCGGCCCCGGGTCGCCTCGGCGACGAGCACCATCACCGCGACCGTCGGGCCCACCTCGATGAGAGGGTGCGCCGAGGCTACCACCCCAGGCGTGGGGGACGCTACGACAGCGAGGAGGATCGGAGTCCCTCGCCCGAACCACCCGGTCCGCAAGCCTTCAGCCGAGCCATCCGACGGGCGCCGTTCCCGACCCGGTTCTGACCCCCGACTACTATCACAAAGTACTCAGGGGAGACGAGACCGGAACTGTGGCTCGCGGACTACCGTCTGGCCTGCCAACTGGGTGGAACGGACGATGACAACCTCATCATCCGCAACCTCCCCCTGTTCCTCTCCGACACCGCTCGCGCCTGGTTGGAGCACCTGCCTCCGGGGCAGATCTCCAACTGGGACGACCTAGTCCAAGCTTTCGCCGGCAATTTCCAGGGCACGTACGTGCGCCCCGGGAATTCCTGGGACCTCCGAAGCTGCCGACAGCAGCCGGGAGAGTCTCTCCGAGACTACATCCGACGATTCTCGAAGCAGCGCACCGAGCTACCCAACATCACCGACTCAGATGTCATCGACGCGTTCCTCGCTGGCACCACCTGCTGCGACCTGGTGAGCAAGCTGGGTCGCAAGACCCCCACCAGGGCGAGCGAGCTGATGGACATCGCCACCAAGTTCGCCTCCGGCCAGGAGGCGGTCGAGGCTATCTTCCGAAAGGACAAGCAGCCCCAGGGCCGCCCATCGGAAGATACTCCCGGGGCGTCAACTCAGCGCGGCGCCAAGAAGAAGGGCAAGAAGAAGTCGCAAGCGAAACGCGACGCCGCCGACGCGGACCTTGTCGCCGCCGCCGAGTACAAGAACCCTCGGAAGCGCCCCGGAGGTGCCGACCTCTTCGACAAGATGCTCAAGGAGCCATGCCCCTATCACTAGGGACCCGTCAGGCACACCCTTGAGGAGTGCGTCATGCTTCGGCGCCACTTCCACAGGGCCGGGCCACCCGCGGAGGCTGGCAAGGCCCACGACGACGACAAGAAGGAAGATCACCAGGCAGGAGAGTTCCCCGAGTTCCGCGACTGCTTCATGATCTATGGTGGGCAAGCGGCGAACGCCTCGGCTCGGCACCGCAAGCAAGAGCGCCGAGAGGTCTGCTCGGTGAAGGTGGCGGCGTCAGTCTATCTAGACTGGTCCGACAAGCCCATCACCTTCGACCGAGACGATCACCCCGACCATATGCCGAGCCCGGGGAAATACCCGCTCGTCGTCGACCCCATCATCGGTGACGTCAGGCTCACCAAGGTCCTCATGGACGGAGGCAGCAGCCTCAACATCATCTACGCCGAGACCCTCAGGCTCCTGCGTGTCGATCTGTCCTCTGTCCGGGCAGGCGCTGCACCCTTCCATGGGATCATTCCCGGGAAGCGCGTCAAACCCCTCGGACAGCTCGACCTTCCCGTCTACTTCGGAACACCCTCCAACTTCCGAAGGGAGACCCTGACGTTCGAGGTGGTCGGGTTCCGAGGGACCTACCACGCGGTACTGGGGAGGCCATGCTACGCGAAGTTCATGGTCGTCCCCAACTACACCTACCTGAAGCTCAAGATGCCGGGCCCCAACGGGGTCATCACCGTCGGCCCCACGTACAAACACGCGTTCGAATGCGACGTGGAGTGCGTGGAGTACGCCGAGGCCCTCGCCGAGTCCGAGGCCCTCATCGCCGACCTGGAGAGCCTCTCTAAGGAGGTGCCAGACGTGAAGCGTCATGCTGGCAACTTTGAACCAGCGGAGACGGTCAAGTCCGTCCCCCTCGACCCCAGCGGCAACACCTCCAAGCAGATCCGGATCGGCTCCGGGCTCGATCCCAAATAGGAAGCAGTGCTCGTCGACTTTCTCCGCGCGAACGCCGACGTCTTCGCGTGGAGTCCCTCGGACATGCCCGACATACCGAGGGATGTCGCCGAGCACTCGCTGGACATTCGAGCCGGAGCCCGACCCGTCAAGCAGCCACTGCGCCGATTCGACAAGGAGAAGCGCAGAGCCATAGGCGAGGAGATCCACAAGCTAATGGCGGCAGGGTTCATCAAAGAGGTATTCCATCCCGAATGGCTTGCCAACCCTGTGCTTGTGAGAAAGAAAGGGGGGAAATGGCGAATGTGTGTAGACTACACTGGTCTCAACAAAGCATGTCCGAAGGTTCCCTACCATTTGCCTCGCATCGACCAAATCGTGGATTCCACTGCTGGGTGCGAAACCCTGTCTTTCCTCGATGCCTACTCAGGGTATCATCAAATCAGGATGAAAGAGTCCGACCAGCTCGCGACTTCTTTCATCACACCCTTCGGCATGTACTGCTATGTCACCATGCCGTTCGGCTTGAGGAATGCGGGCGCGACGTACCAGCGGTGCATGAACCATGTGTTCGGCGAACACATTGGCCGCACGGTCGAGGCCTACGTCGATGACATCGTAGTCAAGACGAGGAAAGCCTCCGACCTCCTTTCCGACCTTAAAGCGACATTCCGATGTCTCAAGGCGAAAGGCGTCAAGCTCAATCCCGAAAAGTGTGTTTTCGGAGTACCCCAAGGCATGCTCTTGGGGTTCATCGTCTCCGAGCGGGGCATCGAAGACAACCCGGAGAAGATCGCAGCTATCACCAGCATGGGGCCCATCAAGGACTTGAAAGGCATACAGAGGGTCATGGGATGCCTCGCGGCTCTGAGCTGCTTCATCTCACGCCTCGGCGAAAGAGGTCTACCTCTGTACCGCCTCTTAAGGAAGGCCGAGTGCTTCACTTGGACCCCTGAGGCCGAGGAAGCCCTCGGGAACCTGAAGCGCTCCTCACAAAGGCGCCTATCTTGGTGCCCCCAGCTGCCGGAGAAACCCTCCTGGTCTACGTCGCCGCGACCACTCAAGTGGTTAGCGCCGCGATTGTGGTCGAGAGGCAAGAAGAGGGGCATGCGTTGCCCGTTCAGAGGCCAGTCTACTTCGTCAGCGAGGTACTGTCCGAAACCAAGATCCGCTACCCACAAGTTCAGAAGCTGCTGTACGCGGTGATCCTGACGCGGCGGAAGCTGCGACACTACTTCGAGTCTCATCCGGTGACTGTGGTGTCATCCTTCCCCCTGGGGGAGATCATCCAGTGCCGAGAGGCCTCGGGTAGGATTGCAAAGTGGGCGGTGGAAATCATGGGCGAGACGATCTCGTTCGCTCCTCGGAAGGCCATCAAGTCCCAGGTCTTGGCGGACTTCGTAGCTGAATGGGTCGACACCCAGCTACCGACGGCTCCGATCCAACCGGAGCTCTGGACCATGTTCTTCGACGGGTCGCTGATGAAGATAGGAGCCGGCGCAGGCCTACTCTTCATCTCGCCCCTCGGGAAGCACCTACGCTACGTGCTACGCCTCCATTTCCCGGCATCCAACAATGTGGCTGAGTACGAAGCTCTTGTCAACGGGTTGTGGATCGCCATCGAGCTAGGGGTCCGACGCCTCGACGCTCGCGGTGACTCGCAGCTCGTCATCGACCAAGTCATGAAGAACTCCCACTGCCGCGACCCGAAGATGGAGGCCTAATGCGATGAGGTACGGCGCCTGGAAGACAAGTTCTACGGGCTCGAGCTCAACCACATCGCTCGGCGCTACAACGAGACTGCGGACGAGCTGGCTAAAATAGCCTCGGGGCGAACGACGGTTCCCCCGGACATCTTCTCCCGGGATCTGCATCAACCCTCCGTCAAGATCGACGACACGCCCGAGCCCGAGGCAACCTCGGCCCAGCCTGAGGCACCCTCGGATCATCCCGAGGCACCCTCGGCTCGGCCCGAGGTATCCTCGACTCAACCCGAGGTACCCTCGGCCCCCGAGGGCGAGGCGCTGCACGTCGAGGGGGAGCGAAGCGGGGTCACGCCTGATCAAAACTGGCAGACCCCGTACCTGCAATATCTCCACCGAGGAGAGCTACCCTCCGACCGAGCCGAAGCTCGGCGGGTGGCGCGGCGCGCCAAGTCGTTCGTCTTGCTGGGTGATGAGAAGGAGCTCTACCACCGCAGCCCCTCCAGCATCCTCCAGTGATGCATCTCCATCGCCGAAGGTCAGGAACTCCTGCGAGAGATACACTCGGGGGCTTGCGGCCATCACGCACCGCCTCGAGCCCTTGTCGGGAATGCTTTCCGGCAAGGCTTCTACTGGCCGACGGCGGTGGCCGACGCCACTAGAATTATCCGCACCTGCGAAGGGTGTCAGTTCTACGCAAGGCAGACCCGCCTGCCCGCTCAGGCTCTGCAGACGATACCCATCACCTGGCCTTTTGCTGTGTGGGGTCTGGACCTCGTCGGCCCCTTGCAGGAGGCACCCGGGGGCTACACGCACCTGTTGGTCGCCATCGACAAATTCTCCAAGTGGATCGAGGTCCGACCCCTAAACAGCATCAGGTCCGAGCAGGCGGTGGCGTTCTTCACCAACATCATCCATCGCTTCGGGGTCCCGAACTCCATCATCACCGACAACGGCACCCAGTTCACCGGCAGAAAGTTCCTGGACTTCTGCGAGGATCATCACATCCGGGTGGACTGGGCCGCCGTGGCTCACCCCATGTCAAATGGGCAAGTAGAGCGTGCCAACGGCATGATTCTACAAGGGCTCAAGCCTCGGATCTACAACGACCTCAACAAGTTCGGCAAGCGATGGATGAAGGAACTCCCCTCGATGGTCTGGAGTCTGAGGACAACGCCAAGCCGAGCCACGGGCTTCACGCCGTTCTTCCTAGTCTACGGGGCCGAGGCTGTCTTGCCCACAGACCTGGAATACGGCTCCCCGAGGGCGAGGGCCTACACCGACCAAAGCAACCAAGCTAGCCGAGAAGACTCGCTAGACTAGCTGGAGGAGACTCGGGACAAGGTCTTACTACACTCGACGCGATACCAGCAGTCCCTGCGACGCTACCACGCCCGAGGGGTCCGGTCCCGAGACCTCCAGATGGGCGACCTGGTGCTTCGGCTGCGACAAGACGCCCGAGGGCGGCACAAGCTCACGCCTCCCTGGGAGGGGCCGTTCGTCATCGCCGAAGTTCTGAAGCACGGAACGTACAAGCTGGCCAACAGTCAAGGCGAGGTCTACGGCAACGCTTGAAACATCCAACAGCTACGTTGCTTCTACCCTTAAGATGTTTTCAAGTTGTTCATATACCTCACGCCCAGCGAAAGTTTAGTCGTCAAGGAAGGGTCGGCCTCGCCTCGGCAAAGCCCGACCCTCCCTCGGGGGCTAAAAGGGGGGAACTCCCTCTGCGTCGAAATTTTCCTCGAAAAAAGATCTTTTCTGCCAGAAGGTCTTTTGGGCTGTTTGACTACTTCGAAAGTGGATCCTGAAAACGACGGAGTACACGTAAGCAGCCAAGGCTGACCGAGCCGAGGGACTCCTACGTCTCCGGGATACGGATACCTCACTCGTCACCTTCTGCAATAAGTAACTCACGTTCGGATAAGTGATCCCGCGGACCGAACAAGTCTTCATGTTCGGAAGCTCTTCTGCCGAAGCGATTTCTCGAGCCTTCTCGACTGCGTCGGGAACAGAGCCCCATGGACGGGTAAGAGTGCGCGTAAGCGGCAAGGCCGACCGAGCCGAGGGACTCCTACGCCTCCGGGATACGGATACCTCACTCGTCACCTTCCGCGAGAAGCAACTCTCCCTCGCACAAACATTTCTGTTACCAACAAAAAGGTCCAGATACTCGAAACAAGAGGAAAGGAGACGCGGCTTTACAACACGGCGAGGGTGTGTTTTGGCCTCGGCGGCAGCAGGGAACACACGCTACAAGGCAATCCGATCCTGCAGGCTCGGGTCTTAACGCTGGAAGGGAGCAGCAGCACCCTCGGCATCGACAACACCTTCGGCAAGGTCCGACCTAGCCTCGGACGGCGACGCGGTCCGAAGGTCTCCACTCTGAAGGACGACGTCATCGCCACGCCCGGGCCATCATTGCCAGGGTCTTCTCGGGAATCCGGCCCGAGCAGGCGGCTCGGCCGGTCACCCCGGGGCCTCGGCCAGCTGTCCTCCAAGGACGTCAACCCGACCCGAGGCCTCGGCTGGTCAATTCTGGTGTCGGTCCCGCTAACGGACGACCCGGCCAGGCTCCGGCCAACCAGGTTTTCTTTTCGAGCCAACTCTGCCTCTGTTCATGTTGACGCCGCTACCCCTGGCCTCGGCTCACCGAAGAGCGGCCGAGGAGTTCCTTTAATTAAGCTAGAGAAGCCTCGGACAACAAGGCTGACCGAGCCGAGGTACTCCTACGCCTCCGGGATACGGATACCTCACTCGTCACCTTTACACGGGATGACTCACGCTTGGTGAAGCGGTTCAGACAACCAACAGGCGAGTCTTAGTGCTCGAAAATGAGGAAAAAACACGGCTCCGTGCCAAAAATACACACATGTTCAGGCCCCGACAGCCACAATGAACAAAAGCACTGGCATTCAAAGTGCCATTACAAACGGAACTCCGATTCCACCTCCGCAGGTACGAACAACCCCACTCAATGGGGGGGCAGGGGCCTGCGGAGCAACAGAAGACCGACGGACGGCTCGCCGTCGCCCGCCCCAGCAGCAGCGACAACGACCCCCTCTACGGGTGGCCAAACTGCAGCGGCGATGGCCTCAGGGCGAACGCTGCTTCAACCTTGCCCTCGCCCACGCCGACGCTCGAGGGGCGAGGACAAGTACAAAGAGCAAGAGGCCCGGAGCGCGGATGGTGGCGGTGATCCCGTCGACGACGGGGACTTCTCGAGCCGCCTCCGCCTCGGCACCGACGACAAGGGCCGTCGGCCCGCCGGCAGATCCCCACTCGGATCCTCCCGGACGAGCAGGGCACCGACCTCCCCGCGGGGGCACCGTACTGGTGCAAAGGCAGGACCGCCCCAGAACACGAACGCCGCCCTAGCAGCGCGCGACATCTTGGGCGGTCCTCCCGTGCACACGGCGCGGCAGCCGCCTTCCGGCGGGAGGGGGCACTGGGGGCCAAGCCGACGAGCCCGACGCGCTGGGGCAGACAGCGCCTGCCGTCGACCGGCCCCGCGTTGTCGAAGTACGACCCGCCCGCAGGGCCGGCGAGCGCCCTCTCCCTCGAACGCCGCAGGAGAGGGTGACCCACGAGTCCGCGCGGGAGGTAGAGCTCCGGCTCAGCCCGGCCTCCACCCCAGCGAGGATGATGAACATCCTTGAAGCTGAGGGTGGGACCAAGATCGTAGCCCGGCTTGCTTCTCCCCACCTAGGGGCTGGTGGTCACCGTCTTGGGTGACCGCCGGCGGGGGAGTACAGCCGGGCCGGATGATGAAAATCCTTGAGGCCGAACGATGGCTGAAAGGTACCAACTCCCACGGAGTTGTGTTCCTCCAACGACGAGCCGGAAAGACAGCGGATATCCCCCATCCGAGGGCTTGGAAGGCGGAAAGACGCGATGCATAAGGAAGCGCGAAGACATGGTCGCCTTCCAAGGGGGTCACCCTCCTTTAAAGGTGGTTCTCCCTACTTGCGTCCCCAGCCGTCACGGGCTGAGTCTTCTCCAACACACTCCAAGGTCCTCCCCTACGGCGCAGGGGCTGGGTCCCACGCGTCATGCAAGCCGGCTCAGAGCAGAAGAGGCCAAACCGCCGGCGCGGTGCGTACAACCGCCCAGCAAGCGACCCTCCACTTTTGCCCAGACCAGCGGGCGAAAGGGCAGGCAGCCATGCAGGCGGCATGCAACCGCGCCAAGTGGGCGCACTTCTCCGACTCCCAACACGCCCGGCATGGAGGCCCAGGCCCACGCGTCATGCAACCGGTGCGCCGGTTGCTACGTGTGAGTAACTGCACCGCCACCTGCGCCGCCACCGCGCCTCCTCGACTGCGGAACCAATACCGCGACTCGAGGCCACCCAGCGCGCGACCCAGCGGCTCCAGCCTGGCACGACGGTCAATACGGCCGAAGACGGGCCGGCAGTAATGGCGGTGGCAGGCGGGCAGGTGCAGCGGTCACGTCGTCAGCCAAGCTCACGTCCCATCCGGGGGCAGCGAGAGAACCCTCTCTCACGGCGTGAAGACAACGTGCCCGTGACTCGTTCCTCGAACGGCTCACGCACGCGCAACGGCCGCCCCGCGAACCACTCGCCCCGTCGCATTAACTCCGCGGCGGGACAGACGGCGCCTCTAGCAGGAGAAGCGGGCGACGCTTCGCCTTCGCCATGATGACCGCGTCAAAAAAGGTACGCCGCGTCGATCGATTTCGTATCCTTTTCCTTTTTTCCTCTTTCTCTCTCTTGCAACAGGGACCGGGAAAGGGGGATACCCCGAAAAGGATCCTTCCCCGAGAAGGAACCAGGCTCCGAGCCCCCCCTACTGATCAGAGGTTCGAAGGCTGGCCCCCCGGAAGGGTTCGACAGCCGCCTCAGATCGCGTGGGCCCTACACCCACTACTGGTCAGAGGTTCGAAGGCCGGCCCCTCGAAAGGGTTCCACGGCCGCCTCAGGCTACTCGGGCTCCGCGCCCATTACTGATCATGGGATCGAAGGCTGGCCCCCGAAGGGTTCACAACCGCCTCAGACGCCGAGCGAGGGATGACCATGGGTACGTTCGATACATAACCGAGGCTCGGGCTGCGCTCCCGAGGTACCCTAGGACATTTTCGAGACCAGCGGGAACGATCTTGTAACGGAATCCCATCAGAGGGAGGCATCGAGCCCTCGGACCCCGTCGCCAGGGGACCGGGTCCGGCAGATCACCCGCAGGTACTTTTGGGCGTGCCTCTGGGCCCCTAGCCGACCCCTAACGAACGGGGCACGAACGTCCACTCGGATTACCCGCTTGCAGCTCATCGGAGACACCATGTTCGGCGCCCACCGAGGGCAACATGGCGCTTTCCCCCCCCCCCCCCTCCTCCTTGCGGAAAGGCGACGCAGGGGCGTATGTAAAAAAGCCGGGTCTACCCCTGACCGCCCTCTCGCTCTGTGCAGAGGCTCGAGGGCTGCTCTCGCAAACCCGGCTCCGGCCGAACCGTTGACAGCGTCAACATACCAGCCCGAGAACTTGGGACCCGACCGTACACCTGGGCTACGGCCAGCTCGCATGAGGGAACGACCAGACCAGCCGAAGCACTACGTGAGGCAGTAAGACCTCGAAGGAGTGAAACCACTCCTCCGAGGCCTCGGGGGCTACACCCGGCGGGTGCGCTCGCGCGCACCCACCGGAACAAAAGCGCAACCGAGAAAGGCTGGTCCCCTTGCAAAAAAGTGCGACGAAAGCCTCCAAGCTAGTGCAAACACTCCCTTCGAGGCTCGGGGGCTACTGTCGGGGACCATAATTAGGGGTACCCTCAAGGCTCCTAATTCTCAGCTGGTAACCCCCATCAACACAAAGCTGCAAAGGCCTGATGGGTGCGATTAAGTCAGGGATCAGTCCATTCAACGGACTCGATCACGTCTCACCCGAGCCTAGCCTCGGACAAGGGCAGCCGACCCCGGAGGATTTCCGTCTCGCCCGAGGCCCCCTTCAGCGGCGAACATGTTTCCGGCTCGCCCGAGGCCCTGCCTTCGCCAAGAAGCAACCCTGACCGAATCGCCGCACCGACCGACCAAATTGCAGGAGCATTTAATGCAAAGGTGGCCTGACACCTTTATCCTGACGCACGCCCCCCAGCCGGCAGAGCCGAAGTGACCGCCGTCACTTCGCCGCTCCACTGACCGGCCTGACAGAAGGACAGCGCCGCCTGCGCCACTCCGACTGCGGTGCCACTTGACAGAGTGAGACTGACAGGCAGTCAGGCCCGGCCAAAGGCACCATAGGAAGCTCCGCTCCGCCCGACCCAGGGCTCGGACTCGGGCTAAGTCCCAGAAGACGGCGAACTCCGCCCGACCCAGGGCTCGGACTCGGGCTAAGTCCCGGAAGACGGCGAACTCCGCCCGACCCAGGGCTCGGACTCGGGCTAAGTCCCGGAAGACGGCGAACTCCACTCCGCCCGACCCAGGGCTCGGACTCGGGCTGAGTCCCGGAAGACGGCGAACTCCACTCCGCCCGACCCAGGGCTCGGACTCGGGCTAAGTCCCAGAAGACGACGATCTCCGCCTCGCCCGACCCAGGGCTCGGACTTGGGCTCGGCCCCAGAAGACGACGAACTCCGCTTCGCCCGACCCCAGGGCTCGGACTCTGCCCCGGCACCAGCCGGCGATCTCCGCCTCGCCCGAACCTGGGGCTCGGACCCGACCTCGGCCACGGAAGACAGACTCGACCTCGGCTTCGGAGGAGCTTCCACATCGCCCAACCCAGGGCGCAGACCAGCCACGTCAACAGGAGGCGCCATCATCACCCTACCCCGAGCTGACTCAGGTCGCAGGGAACAAGACCGGCGTCCCATCTGGCTCGCCCCGCCAGATAGGCAATGATGGCGCCCTGCATACTCTGTGACGACGGCGGCTCTCAGCCCCCTTACGGAAGCAAGCGGACGTCAGCAAGGATTCAACCGCTCCGACAGCTGTCCCTCCGCCAGGCTCCAACACTCCTCCGACGGCCACGACATCACACCAGCTGGGTGCCAAAATCTCTCCGGCTGCCACAACGGCATGTACTTAGGGCGCTAGCTCTCCTCCGCTAGACACGTAGCACTCTGCTACACCCCCTATTGTACACCTGGATCCTCTCCTTACGCCTATAAAAGGGAGGACCAGGGCCCTCTTAGAGAGGGTTGGCCGCGCGGGGACGAGGACGAGACAGGCGCTCGCTGGAGGCCGCTCGCTCCCTCTCCCGCGTGGACGCTTGTAACCCTCTACTGCAAGCGCACCCGACCTCGGCGCGGGACGAACACGAAGGCCGCGGGATTTCCACCTCTCTCACGCCGGTCTCCGGCCGCCTCGCTCTCCCCCCTTCGCGCTCGCCCTCGCGCTCGACCCATCTGGGCTGGGGCACGCGGTGACATTCACTCGTCGGCTCAGGGACCCCTCGGTCTCGGAACGCCGACAATATTAGAATCCATAGATAAAAAAATAACTAGCTTTGAAATATACATTGATAAAAATGTTAGTAGCAGGAGATTGAGAAATATTTTATCTATTTCTATTTAATTTTAAGTAGCAGGAGATTTAATCTCCTTCAATCACTTCTAACTTTCTAACTGAACGAAGTTCCCACTTTAGTGAAGTTAACCTCATTCTGCAATTGCTGAAATAAATCCGAAAGCTGATTGTTTGCTGAATTTATCCCTTCCTGTTCCCAGCACCAACAGGCTGTTGTTGATCTGAGCGGCGGCATGAGGGAGCTGGAGATCGGATACCATCAGGTCCAGCACGACAGGGATTTCATTTCCCAGATGCCATTCATCTTCCGGGTGCAGCCCAACCACCCCAACCTGCAGGAAGACAAGTAGCTACAGCCTGCTGGATAGTGTTCTGCATGCCGCTCTGAACTGAAGCTCCTCACCTGCAGCTTCTATCTCGCGTTTCATCATTCAGCGTTAGCTGGGTATCTTTCTTTTCATGGCACCCTGGATGTAGTCTGTCAGTTGTTACTACGATGTGGTCTTGTCTTGTGCGTCTCTTTTGACTTTGCTGGGCTGATTTCCGTCCATGTAGTGATGATGACAGCGTTAATTAAGACTGAAATGTGCAATTAAGTTGTAGCCCGTGCTTGCTTGGTCTCTGTTCTGGTTGGTGATGGTTGATGGAAAACAGAAGCAGCAGACAATCGATGTGAATGTCGTTCATTTGCCAATTCAACGTATATTACAAAAGATGAATTTCAATCAATCAACAAACAGCAACCCTTAACTGCTATCTACAACACCTGTGATTCTTATCTAGTTCCTGCAATCGAACGAACTCGGCCTGCTTCATCAATCACCTCAGCATGTCCCCATTGTCTATGAACGGGGCCAACGGACCGCTGAACGCCGGTGAGATGCTGAAGGTACTACCAGCTTCGCTGAACATGGCGCTGTGCCCGTACGGCAGCGGCCGGTCCGGCAGCTCCGGCACGTCCATGTCTCCCTCCAGCATCCTCGCCGCGTCGCCGATGGTCGGCCGGAGCGCCACCATCACGTGCGCGCACAGGATTCCAACCAGCACGAACCTTTCCATGACCCCGCTCCGCGGGCTCTCGGCGGTGGACAGCGCCTCGTCGAGCACATCCCTCGCCTGCCCGGCCTTGACGAGCGTCCACGCCCAGTCAGTGATCAGCACGGGCCCCGCTGGCGCCGTCATGTCCAGGACTCGCCGCCCGCTCATGATCTCGAGCAGTAGCACGCCGAAGCTGTAGACGTCGCTCTTCTCCGTCAGCTGCCCATACAGCGCGTACTCCGGCGCCAGGTAGCCGTGCGTCCCGGCGACGCGCGTCGTGAGGTGCGACTGCCCCTCACGGCTCCTCCGGGCGAGGCCGAAGTCCGCCACGCGAGCGCGCATCTCGCTGTCGAGCAGGATGTTAGTCGCCTTGATGTCCCTGTGGTAAATCGCCGGTTTTACGCCGTAATGCAGGTACTCGAGACCCCTCGCGACGTCCATGATGATGCTCCGCCGCTGGGCCCAAGCCAATGGGGGCAGCTTCGTAGAAGCTTCCCTGTCCCGGAAGATGAAGTCCTCCAGCGCACCGTTGGGCATGAAGTCGTAGACGAGGAACCTCTGCTTCCCTTCCTCGACGTCTTCGTCGGTGATGCAGCAGCCACGGAGCGGCACCAGATTCCGGTGCCTGAGATGGCTGATGATCTCCACCTCATTGGCGAACTCCTCGTCCCCGCCCTCCATGTCCGGGTCCAGCATCTTCTTGACGGCGACCACGGACCCGTCCGCGAGCACGCCGCGGTACACGGCCCCGAACCCGCCGCGACCGACGAGGTTGCGCTCGGCGAAGCCACCCGTGGCCTTGGCGAGGTCGGCAATGTCGAAGAAAACCGACCCTGTGTTGGGCCGCGGGTGCGACCGGCGGTCTCCGGACCCCTCCTCGCAGATCTTGTGGTTCTTCTTCTTCTTCTTGCTATTGGCACGCGTTCGCTTCCTCCAAAGAAAGAAGCCGAAAAGCGATGCGAGCAGCACGAATGCGATTGGGATGGTGGCGGCGTAGACGGCCGCGTGGCTGGACTTCGAAGGCGTGGGGGGAGGGGACAAGAGGCCAAGTCCAAGGGCGCAGGCGGCGGTGGGTGGGTAGGTGGGGCCGGCGGAGTTGGAGATGCCAGCGGCGTACAGGACAGTGAGGTAGAAGCAGGAGCCCGACTTGCTATCGTTGGCCGCGGCGCTGGTGAGATGCGCGGTGGCGGCGACGCCGGCGCTGTAGCAGAGCGCGCAGGTCGCCGGCGAGGCGAGGTCGGGGCCGCAGGAGGAGTTGAGGGCCTGGGCGGAGTCGTTCCCGACGGCGGCCACGAACTCCGTAGCGGTGGAGACGCCGGCGCAGTAGGACGAGGTGATGGCGAACTGGCTCGGGTCCGGGAAGCATTCCGCCACCAAGGAGGAACCCGAGAGGCTCGCCGGTGCGGCGGAGATGAGGTCCGTGAAGCTCTCGATGCAGGCCGTAGAGGCCGCCGCGGACGGGAGGCGGAAGCGGCCCGTGCCGCGGAGGCGCTCGGCGAGGCCGATGCCGAACAGGGAGAGCAGCGTCTGGCAGCAGGCTGTCACGTTGGGCGCGCCCCCCGCGCACGGAAAAGGGTCCCATGGGAATGTCCGCACGTAGCCCAGATCTAGCGGGCAGGAATCCGTCGTCGCGTTCCCGCCGCCGTCGGCCGCCGCACCCGCCGGCGACCGGACCAGCAAGACGACGACGATGAAGAAGAAGAGCGGAAAAGGCCTGAACATCGTCGGCGTCGGCATTCCCAGGAGCGTTTGGTGTGCGGCCCGGCGGCTAGTGGAGGAGGTCTGCTCGGCGCGGGGCGGCTGACGTTGTGGCGGAGAGTGAGACAAGGAGTGGTAAAATGGAGTGGCCAAGCTCTTGCGTGCACGAGTTATCTATCCGCTTTAAATATTTGTTCACGATTTTTTGTGCGTTTCGTGAGTATGACGGGTAGGGTAGGGTTGGTGGTTCGTGTGCGTGGGATTGAAGGCGACGTGGTTGGGAGGAAGCGTCCGCCGGCTCGCCGGAAGGTCGCAGGAAATGAGTGTCGGAGGCGCCGGGCGCGGAGCAGGTGGTCGACGACTCGTGTTGTGGCGGAGACCGGGGATAGCGATTCGGTTGACAGAGCCGTGGAAGTGTGGCTACACGATGACGTGTTCTACTACTGATTCTTATCTCTACTATTCTATATGTTGATATCGAGGGCGTCCACATGCATCACCACGGTTCCGCTCTCGCCCTCCCTCCGCCAATCTCGCAGCGGCGCCCGCCCCCGACATCCTCGCCTCCGTGCTCGCTCTTCGTGAATGGAAGGCGCCATTCAGGGATCCTCCGCGTCTGCGTCCGCCATCCTCGGGCTCGCCCCGCTCAAACTCGATGGGCCTCGCCGCTGTCTCTACACGCGCGTCTTCCTTCCCCGCTGCAAGACCGCGCCCCACCACCCCTCGGCCGCCTCCACCGCACACCGCCGCCCCGCCATCCTCACCCCCAATCGCTCAGTCCAGGCATAGATGGAAGTCCCTGGCGCATCCGCCCCCTCGCATCCCCCACGCCTGCGCCCGCTCCCATCCCCCCGAGATAGCCACCTCGGCCCTCCTCTCAGCCACCGTTCATGAGGTCGCCCCCTCCCCCCTAGCCGACCCCCGAAATATTGCTTTCGGAGGACCCCGCCGAGCCCAAGGTCCTGACCCACGAGGAGATGCTGATGCTGCCCATGGGGCCCTTGGTGCGCTCGGTCGCGGGAGCGGTCCCACGGTGGTTTTGACGACCCTGGAGAGGCGTCGGAAGAGAGCACTCATATATTAGCAGTCGCCACTAGCCACACGAGAGGAGCCGAAGCAAGAAGGCGCGCAGGTGCGGCGACAGTGCTCAGGTGCGTGGAAGGATACAATTTGGGGCTGGTTGGATCTCCGCGCCTACTCTGGTCTTGTGGTGGAACGATGGTTCCTCTTTTACCTTGTGATAGTTTGACGGTGCTCTTGGTTAAGCTATTCTGTGGTTGTTGTTGCAAGGCTCCGAGCTAGTGAAAGGTTTATTTTGGTTGTGTTCGCGTATTCTCGAGATTATTGTCGTTATGCCAGAGCTGGATTAGACGAAATATAGGTGTAGGGAAGGGTTTCGACACTATAGAGACGCACACGACAACCAAGCGCTGGTATGGACTCGAATGTCAGCCGCCGTGACGATGGTGTAGAGGAGGCAAGTGATTCAAGCGACGGACAACAAGTGGAGTTGTTGAGCCATAGAAGCCACAAGCCCAGCTCGAGGATTTCAGGAGCAGAATAGATTCGTTGAGTCATACGACCCATATTGGTGTCTGTATTAAATACTATAGAGTATTAGTTCCGGGACAGTTTTAATCATTAGTAAGACAAAACTCTAGCCGAGTAGTTCGGCTAGCCGTCGACAACCAAGAGTGCTGACAAGTGGTATCAAAGACCATTTCGGTCTAGCGGACTTCCTCCACTTCACCAGGAGCGCGAAGATGGCGGGGGCGTCAGATCCCAACCTAGCCACGGCGTTAGCAGCGCAGTCCAAGTCCATCGAGACGCAATCCAAGACCTTGGCCACCCAGTCCAAGATCCTGCAGCAACTCTGCGATCGTTTGGAGTCCCAAGACCACCGATGGGGGGCTTGGAGAAGGCGGTCCATGCCAACACGCAGAACATCGCTAAGCTGCACGATAAACTGGGTCAGACGATCGATACCCAGATTACGGAGATGCAGGCAGCCCAACAGGAGCGAGTCGATAACATGGTGGCGCATGCCTCCACCCGTCTGGCGACGTTGGAGAATGTCACCAAGGTGTTCAAGTCTTGGCACCCAAGGATGGAGGGCTCGGTTGAGACGATTCAGACGTTTGTAGAGGCAGTACGCTCGGAACTTGCCAGAGTTTCTCACATCCTGGAGCGGGACGAATCAGACAATCGAGCGGCCACGAGTCAGTTCAAGTCGAAGGCGCAGCGCCCACCTACGGCCATGCCATGCGTCACGACCCAGGACAGCAAGGCTATGTTCCACATCATCGGGAGTTTGGTTTTAGGGAGTCATTCCAAACCCAACTCCCGAATAACGGTACGCATGATCAGGCTCCCTTCCATCACCATGTACCATTTCAGTACCATGAGGATTATGTGCCTGTGATGAATCACACGTATCGAGATTTCTCAGGGGGTTATGGTCAGGGTTCGCCAAGTTCGAGTTCCTTGGGCAATCTTTCGAAGTTGAACTTTCCAATGTTTGATGGAGAGAACCCTAAGTTGTGGCAATCCCGATGTGAGGCCTATTTTCACATGTACACAGTGGATCCTAGTGTGTGGGTTCAGGTTGCATATATGTAGTTTACCGGTCTAGCTACGAGGTGGTTACAGTCTATAGATGTTGGGGGCCTTCGGCTCCCGAAGGTCCTCAAAAACACAGTTTGACAATGTTTTTCAAGTGCAAAATGTGAACAGGCACCTTCGGAGTCAAGTCGCGAGTATACAAGGGCATGTTTAAGACGAAGTTGAAATGAAAAGCGAACATGACGAAGGATAAGACGATTATGAAGTCATATACAGAAAAGCTTCGGCATAACGACAGAAAAGGAACCGACTTAAAGATGAAAAGCCAAATTGGACCTCGAAGAATTACTATAGAGTTATTGATAAGTGTAAAGGGCATCAATGTAATTTTACACGGGCTGCGTCCCGTGCCTATAAATAGGTGAACAGTACTCTCGTACTGTTCACGCTGACTTGGCACACGTCTTTTCGCATCACGATTTGTACCTTTCCTTACATCAGTCTGAAGGCACATTTGTAATTCGTTTTCATGAATTTAATAATAATGGAAATGTATTGATGATAATGCTGGTATTTTTACTTGCATATTATATATATATATATGTTTATTCTGTTTACTTATTTATCAACTTAACGAAGGTCTTTCCCTTCGTAACTTTCGTTATATTATGTTTATATCCTTCGTCCGAAGTTCATTAAACCCTTGAGGAGATAATGTTCTAGCGGACGAAGGATATTTAACATTTAACATCTTCGTGTTGTCTTGTTCTTGATTCATAGCATTTGAGAACAAGCCCCCAACATTGGCACCCACCTCCGGTGAACTCACTTCCACTTTTTGAGTTTTGAAAATCTTCGACAAGCATCACCTTCGTCATGCCATCGAAAAAAGCTTCAGCGACAGGGGCTGCTGCTCTGCAGCCGTTAGACCACAATCAAGATGTCGTTTCTCTTAGGGAGGCCCAAAGTCAGAAGAGAAAGGCCACCAGTCCAACACCTCCGGAGGACGAATTGGATCAAGAAATCCAAAATTTGGAGATGCTCAATCAACAGGTCCAACGCAAGAAGGAGAAGATGGCTCGTCTAGCTGATCTTCAAAGGCATATAGACGAAGCCTCTGAAGAGCTTCGACATCTTGCTCAAGATGACCAGAACCAAAGGCCCCCGCGCAGAGAGCTTCATCAAGAGGGTTTCTATAACGAGGACGACTGGTATGAAGATTTCCATCACGGAAATTTTGCTTTTGATGATGCTTCTTCCTTGTCAACAGAACTGCAGGCTATTCCTTGGCCACAGTCTTACAAGCCGCCTCAGCTCCCCATGTACGACGGTCATTCAGACCCGAAACAATTCTTGATGAGCTACGAAGCAACTATATCTTCGTACGGTGGCAACACGGCGGTTATGGCAAAGTCCTTCGTCATGGCTGTCAGAAGAGTTGCACAAACTTGGTACTCTTCCCTTAGGCCAGGGACAATCACCTCATGGCAAAAGTTGAAGGACATGCTGATAACCAGCTTCCAAGGCTTTCAGACGAAGCCAGTCACTGCTCAAGCTCTATTCTAGTGCACCCAGGATCACGAAGAATATCTTCAGGCATATGTCCGAAGATTCCTACGTCTGAGGGCGCAGGCACCAACAGTGCCCAATGCAATTGTCATTGAGGCCATGATCAAGGGGCTTCGGCCAGGACTGCAGCTCAGTACTT
>JAOPSE010001636.1:0-50000 GCA_029449295.1 Zea luxurians
TTGTGATGTATAACATCACAAGCGCTTTTTTATTTCGACCGCCTGTGAAGTTTACATATCACAGGCGATCGAAATAGAAAAGCGCTTGTGATGTTATACATCACAAGCGGTTTTTTCTAAAAATCCGCCTGTGATGTGTTTACAATATAAAAGCCTCGGTGGTTCCAGCAGGAACCCTAACTCTCGCTCGGAGCTGATACTGCGCCGCCAGGCTGATACTGCGCCGCCGTCCTCGTCCCCGTCTCCGAGCTGTGAGCGCCCGCCACGCCGTCGCGGAGCCCAAGCCCAAGCGCCGCCGTCTCTGAGCTGGGTGCCTGCCACGCCGCGCCGTCCCCGAGCCCAACGCCGCCGTCTCCGAGGCCAACACCGCCACCTCCTCCTCTAGGTACACACACACGCACACATCGTCTGCCAGCACCCTGTCGATCACCGCACACCACCCACACGGTGGCGGGGAGCAAGAAGACGACCGCCTAGGAACTTCGTCCTCGTCTTCTCCGGACCTCGAGCCGGCCGGCCGGCTAGCTCAGCTCCGGCGTACTGTGTGCTACGTGAGCTTTGTTGCTCAATTCTTTAGTGTTCCGTGGGTCACGGACGCCTGTACTTGCTCAGCCGGATTGGCCCGAGTGGCTGGCTGGCTGCCGCCTAGCTACTACTTACTAGCTCCGAGGTTGGCTGCCTGTTGCTGCTTCTCAAAGGGAAGGGGAGGGATCCGGATCCGTCTCCTCGCCCCTTCCTTCCTCCTAGCTAGAGTAGGCTTAGCTTTGGGCGTAGTAATTACGGCATGGCTTGCCTTGGTTGGCCTTAATTGCGTTGCGGCAACATCAGTTTAGTGCAGTCCCAAGGTGGCAGCATCAGTTTTGCATCACTACTGATTTCAGACTTAATTCTGAGTAGACTAAGTCACTAGCCACCTGACAGTCCAACCTTTGAGCAGCTGTTACTTCACTTTTTATGTGCGATCATGTCTATCATCCTTTCATAAAGTTGTTCACCATTAGGTGGTCTTAATTCCTCTATATACTCTACAGCCTAAAACCTCATGGATTAGGTACAAATGGGCTCCAAAACAGCTCAAATACTGAAACTCATGTTCAGACTACTGTTTTAAGTCTGAAAACTGGAAAATCTGTCAATCAACCTTTGGACTATCGTTTGTACCAGTAGAATATAGTTTTGGAACTATATCACTAAATAAGAATTGTTCTACTATCATGGATTTACAAGTTTGGTATAGTGGTCATTAACCAAAACCTCCTGGATTCCAAACCACACTAGCTCAAAGTTTGCTCCAATCCACATATCAAAAGCAACTTCTCCATCCTTTTAAAGCAAAGTTACTCATTAATCTTAAATAGGGAGATCATAATCTGCTGCTACCCTCTTTTTTCCCTATAAGCCACATCCTTGTTTTCCCTCTGATCCCTACCTTTGTTGCGATCTCAATTATGATTGTGAGACTTGATCATTTTCAGTTTTAGAGATGGAAAAAAGAGCCACTTGACATGGTTGAGAGCTCAGTTCGAGTCATCGAGACACATGTCGACATCATTCGCAGTCTAGTGACTGATGGGGTTGTGGATACTAGTGAACCGGAATCAGTGTACACACTTAAGACCACTTTGTTTCAAATTGGAGATGTATGCGACATGCTTGAGAAGTGTGCTCTATCCATCAAAAAGTATGCTGACTCCAAGAGGGCTAAAATTATTCAAGATGAAGCCCTGCAATATGCTGAAGGTGATGAAGCTGCAGATGATTTGGAGGAACTCCCAAGCCCAGATCTCCTTACTCAAGCCGACATATTGGAAAAATATTTTGGAATTGAGTATGATAGCGACCAGTCAAGGGTTGTTGATGTTTAGTCCTAAACAACACGATATGAGTATCGTAGGTTTCACTCTAGGGTTGTAGTACTGGTATGCACAAGGTTGTAGTACTGGTATCCTTGCCTTTGTTGCGATCTCAATTTTGATTATGAGACTTTTCTCATACTCTCTCTTTAGCATTATTCTAGTTGTCGATCATGTCAAAAGCTTGATAATGTTTTTTGTATGAACCTCTTAGAGAGTGTCAAGTCAATGAACTATCTTCGAGTACTATTGGGAAGTGGATCTCTTTGATGTATTTGTTTTCCCTAGTGATATCGATGGTGCCGAGTAGCACCAAATTTAGACTTGTGTCCATATCTATAGATGCTAGTAGTTGAGCACTAGCGCCTACAATCTTGACTACCTCATCCCTATTCTCTATTTGGGACTTATATGGAGAATGGCTTCGGCTGAATGCCTGAATCGGGCCGGGAAGCACGGAGCAGATAGAAGTGCACTTTCCAATGCAGTTAGACAGAGAAGGCATGGATGTGATGTTATAATGCTAAAGAACCCCAAGAAGAGATTATGGCCTGTCATTTACCACCACTACCCGTTATTTGTGGGCTTCACCGAGGGCTGGAAACATTTGGTGGCAGCAAACGACCTTTGGGCTGGGACGTCTGCAAGCTTGTTAAGGGGCCAGACGATGGTGAGCCGGTGTACTATGTCCGGATGTGTGGTCACAAAATTTAAAGCCGCCCCGGCTTCATGTGTGCGCTTCTCTTCTCTTAGGCGGGCTGCTAAGATCACTTAGCAGCACACATAAGAGAAGAGAAGCGCACAGATGAAGCCAGGGCGGCTTTAAATTTTGTGACCACACATCCGGACAGAGTACACCGGCTCACCATCGTCTGGCCCTTAACAAGCTCGCAGACGTCCCTAGTTCGAAGGTCGTTTGCTGCCACCAAATGTTTCCAGCCCTCGGTGAAGCCCACAAATAACGGGCAGTGGTGGTAAACGACAGGCCATAATCTCTTCTTGGGGTCCTTCAGCATTATAACATCACAACCATGCCTTCTCTGTCTAACTGCATTGGAAAGTGCACTTCTATGTGCTCCGTGCTTCCCGGTCCGATCCTGCTCCGGAATTTCGTCCTTTGTAGGCAGTAAAGACTCTGGGACCTCACAGTTACTAGACATTCTTCCTTCCTGTTTGGGGAGGAAAGGAGGGACACAGAGGCGGGTTTGGGCTCGATTTCTTTTGAATCACCTTTTCTCCAAGTTCCCTTATTGATGGAACCAGTATATCAGACTAACAGTATATCCTCGGTCGACCCCCTTATTGATGGAACCAGCTGTGCACTAGGTACCTACTAGGATGGATGTGGTCTGCACCGGTGCGTCTAACAGAGTTGATGAAGACGCGACCAAACTTGAATGGCAGACAACGAGCAGCTCCGGTGAAGGGAGCGGGGAGGATAGTTCTAGTGACGATAATCCTTGTCCTCCTATACCTCCAAGGAAGAAAAAACATCAGATGAGCTTGATGTCGACTATATTCCCAACGATGAAGAGGTAAATAGAAATATGCCGACTATATTCTAAAATAATGTTCATATATGAAAGGCCATTAATTGTTTCAATATATAGATTTCAAATGAAGAGAAGAAAGAGGATGCATGTTCTACACGAAACACGGAGGATGCTCCGATGCCTGAATCATCCGTTTCACATAAGCAGAAACGAGGGCGATGAGGTCCCAATCAGATGAAAGAAGGTGCAGTTATGTACGTAACAAAACTAAATACAGAGGGGTTTCCTGAAGAACCACTTGACGTGGTTACAAAGTTTCGAAATTCCTGTGGGTCTACTGTTAGAGATATAGTGCCAATCACACTTCAAAAATGGAAGGATTTAGATGAAGACACCCGCAATAAGCTATGGGCTAAGTTGTCTGAGTCATTCAAGGTCCCAAAAGGCACAGAGGATGCAGTAAGGAAGTCGATGCTCTCTGCTATGGCCAAGATGTTTCGTGGGTGGAAGGCCGAGATGAATAGGGAATTTGTTAAGAAGAATAAGGTTCCTCCGCCCAAGAAAATGGGGAAAATCACTCAAGCTCAGTGGGAGGAATTTGTTCGTCAGAAGACCGAACTGAAGGCCAAAGAACTAGGCGAAACTAATTCTCAGAGAGCAAAGATGAACAAACACCCCATCGCCTGGGGTCAACCGGATATCACCATAAAGTTGTGCAGTGGAACAGGATAATCAAGGAAGCTATAGCTAACGACACTTTGGACCCAATATTAAAAGATATCGATGAGCGAGCTATTCGTTAGATCTTAGGTCGGGCAGGTTTGAGTGAGGACGGCAAACTTTTGCATCCAGAATTGGTAGGCAAAGTTTCGACAAAAATTCAAGAATATGCAGATAAGAGAAATAAGGGCGAATTTAAGCCTCGGGAGAATGACATACTAACTGCAGCACTAGGCAATCCTGAACACACTGGACGGGCTCGGGGAATCTCTTCTAAGATTTCCTGGAGAGAGGCGTTTCCAGAGTATGCGGTGTCATATAGGAAACACGAGAAGTCGAAAAGGACCCTTGAAGAGACTATTGATGAAAGGGTACAAAAGGCTATTAATGACATGATGAACAAAATGAAGAAAACGGAATGCATATCATTTGAACTCAAGCCAGGCCCACATGAGTCCACCTATAGTCCCTAGCAGCGTAGGATCTATGCAAGAATTCGTATCGGGCACCAAGTACCCTATAGACGATATTGTTGAGGACAAGCCTTGCTTTCTTCATATTCCAATCAATCGATCTAGGACAAAAACAAAACAAGCTGCTACTGGTTTGGTAAAACCAGGACTTGTTAACTACAAGGATAATCCTGTCCCGCCACACTATGCTGTGGTCCAAGTTCTAGAGATCAAAGACAGTGGTTGTGAAGATTGGGAGATAGACTTTCCAGTTGAGGGGATCATAACTTTGCAGGAGGCAATGAACGAGTTGGTCCTTTGGCATCGACGCGACATCAAGTTGGGTGATGAGCCGATCTTAAGCCGTGTATCGCGTCATAAGTGACACCGAATTCAACACCAATGCAACAGAAAGATAGTTCGATCATTCCATACCCCATGGTGCAGGAAAATATAGCACCGACCTCCACAAAAATCGTTGAAACAATCATATCACCTCTTGTGAAGGAACTCGACGAGGGGGACATAGACAAAATTGTTCCTCAGAATGTCGACGCAAACATCAAAAAGGAAGCAAAGGTTGACACCAATGTTGAAGGGCCAACTACTTCAAAGAAAATTCATCAGCGAATCGCCACTGATGATGTCAAGAAACCGTCAGAATCAGTGGCACGCTACCTGCAAAAATTGCAGAGAGTTATGACAAATCAATCAAAAGTGGAATCAGCATCTCGTGGAGTACGCACACGGTCCCAAATAGACAATTTCGAAGTATGGGAAGAAGATGGAATGATTCATACTCGAGAATCATTACGTCTTAAATTCAATATCCCGATATACAAGAAGGAGGTTGTTCCTCCTAAATTTGTGAATGGGAGGTCGTTCTTGACGACGGTGCAACTTTCTAAGTTGTCGACTCCGGAGATTAGAATGCATGAGTGGTACATGGTGGCTAGCAACAAATACAAACTCGAGGACTTCACATTTGTTGTGCCAGAAGATGCATTTTGGAGCAAAGATAATATAGATCCTGTGCGGCATTTATTCTTTGACGATCTCTGGTCGTTGTACCACCGACAAAGGATGGAAACCAACTACTTAACCCTCTTTTGCTTGTAAGTACCTCTAAACTTTCATATTTGTTAGTTTTGTACACGCACACATAAACGAGAGTCTAACGATTAACACTTTTACACGTAGGATGCAATACATGGATGATAAGAAGAAACAACTTAAGACAGAGTTTCTTGACCCGTTGATGATATCCCAAGCTCGCTACAAAGAAGTTGCTCGGAGACATGGAGAAGAATACAAAGACTTGGATGATGCTGAATTTGAGAAAGCCGTCAAACAGAATCAGAGAAAGAAAATGAAGGTAATGGCGGCATACATTGACGAGCCATGTATAATCATGTACAACATGGCAAGGACTTAATAATAGCTTCGCACCACTTTAAGTAAGTTCTCAACATGGTTTTGAACTACAAATTATGGCAATCGTGATCTTAACATGTGTTTTCGTCTATGTCTATATAGTGACCACTACATTTGTATCATGATCTTTCCAAAGCATGGTAAAGTCGTGGTCTTTGACTCACTGAGAATGGAAAAGGCTACGTATAATGACTTCTTGAAGATTTTAGAGAAGTATGATTTATTGCACACTTGTACTTATTACAACTTAACAAATGTATTCTTAATCTCACAATGCTATTCTTATATGCAGTGCATACCATTTTTATTGGAAAGATCTTGGCGGCGAACATCCGGAGGACAAGCCTAATTTGTCAATATCATTATTTCCATATGGTGACAAACAACCTGTAACACCCGGTTTTAAAGGACAAAGCCGGGTGCATCTCATACATGCGCCAAGAAGACAACATATATAATAACAGAGTGTATAGAGATAAATGTCACAAAACATCAGAGTAATTATTACATAGTGGAAGACTTATTACAAAATAAAAGTATAACCATAAAACGAACTAAGGATCGTCGGCGCCAATGTCGACTGAGAAACGCCACCTAGATCAAGTCGAATTCCTCAGTGTTAGGCGGCTCCTCTTCGACCACCTGTTCTTCTCCTATGGGGGGGGTGTGAGACAGCAAGAGTGAGCTCACATACGTTCATAGCTCAACAAGTCGTGGGAAATAATGTGGCATGAACACACCAAAGGTGGGAGTTCATGAAGTGTAAGGCTGATCAATGAAATAGAGGCTGAAGGCTGAGCATTGCTTTTATAAGTTGGTCAAACTTTTATTAGCAGTTACTAAGTGTAAGTAAATACCAAACCTTAATAATAAAGAACAGTAATAATAAAATAATCCCAAATGCGATGCAAATGTCAAATTAAATTTAAGTTCCATAATTAATCATGTGAGGGTCCGAGCCGCTCATGACCGTGAGCACGGCTAGTATACCAGTTTTACACTCTGCAGAGGTTGCGCATCTTTACCCACAAGCCGTGTTACCCATCTGCCAAGAGGTCATGAATCCCATACACCTCTACCAAGGAAGCGAGGCAGGGTAACACTACGAGGCCTTTACAAAGTTCCACTAGCTTCAGACTACCCGCTACAGTTTATAGGAAGCTCCAGTGCAGGGTTCTTGCCGACCGCCATCGCAGCAAAATCAAACAAGGACCTCCCTACACTGACCACTCCCCTACTGCCCTTGCCCCTTTCGGGTAAGGTAGCCCTCCACTAGCTTTCCTAGTTAATCAGCCAAGGGCGTCCCATTAAACCCTTGTGGTAGCACTGTTTCCCGGGTGGTCGCTCCATGTTCCCATTAATTTAATGATCTTAACATGAACAGTAATAATAACAAGATAATAACAGAATAATCATGAATAGTGTATCTCCATACCCAATCCACATAAAGCAATAGCAAGTACTACCCAAAAATATTTCAGGGGTGAACAAGGTATAGAGGTAATCAAAACTGGGGTAACATAAAGGCTCCCATCAAAATTAACCTATGCAGATCATTAAAATTAATAAGAACATGGCTGGGAAAAGTAAGTGATCAAGGGCACAACTTGCCTTCAATGAGCTCCTGCTCAGTTACTTCTACTTGTTGAACCTCAGTTTCCACAGTGGCTTGCTCGTCTACTCGCATCAACACAATACATACATAGTATATCCCAAAATCAACATCACACCAAATAGATGAATAAAATATACAGTAAAAATCTACACATTAAAATGAAATCATAGGAACTAGAATCACTGAATTTGGAGTTATAGATTTCAAGTTATGAATTTCCTAAGATTTAATGTGCTTGAAATAGGATTAAATGATAAATTAATTTTCTAACTGTTTTCATGTCAAAACAGAGATACAGGGTGATAGAGAACATTATTACAAAATTTTAGAAACTGGAATGGAGTGATTTGGACTAAAAATGAATTTTCTATGGATTAAATAAGTTCTAGGAATTGTTTTTATATTAAAAATCTATTTCTGAATTTATTTATTTGATTTTCATGTTCTCTGGACTGGGCGCATGAATTTCAGAAAGCTCAGGGGCTCTGGCGCAAATGTTACTAAGACTCAGAAAACCCACCAGGTGGACTGCGGGTTGTTTTGACATAAACGAGGGGCCCAAATGCAATTTAGACCCGCGAAGGGGTATCGGGCCGTTCTGGCCGTCCGATTAGAGATGTACGCGCCAGATTAGATCTAGGTTTAACTAACTCCGCGTGCGCTCGCGGATCGCTGGATTCAGATCCGAGGGCCATCGCGCGACCACGCTACCACCCCATGCCAGCCATAGGATCAGATCGAACGGACGAAAACTTGCCGAGAGGCGCGGGTATGCTATGGTCAAATCCAAGCCATAGATTGACAGATTGACGACCCCGATCCATCCTAGCGAATCGGTACGCCCAAAACTAATCCTAGCCGTGTGTTCCCTGATCGACGGTCAGGGCGCTTCTCCCCAATTCTCTAACGCGGAGCACGGCGGCGCTTGGGGCCGCACCAGCAGCGGTAGTCGGACCCCCGCGACGCCATTGCCGGCGACCGCAAACTCTGTGAACCACGCGCCAAGTTCTAATTCGAAGAGTGCTACATGATCCGGGCCACAAGTGAACATGATGTAGGGTTTACTCACCGAAGAGGTGAGCACAATGAAGTTGCCCGCGGCGCACGGCGGATTGCCAACTCCGGCGAGGGATTCACACGGTCTCTGATCACCACCGGCCGATTGCGCCCACGAATGGCTTCACCGAGACCCGCACGATCTCTCGGTGCTCCGATTAGGGTCCAATTCGAGCGGTCAGCCGATGCCCCGGCGGCGGCGAGGAACACGAAGACGACAGGGTTTCTGGGGCGATAATCACGCGAGAAGGTAGCAGGGAGGGTCACAAGATTCACGATTCCGCGCATGAGGGATCGTGGAGAACCAGGGGAAGGTTTTATCACCCCAACACGGTAGACTCGGTCGACACCAGGATTTCCGCGCGCGAGTTTGTTCCGAAGCTTCCGGTGTTGAGGATGAACGTGACAGCGGGCCCCGCCTGTAAGTTGGCCACGCAGCTGGAAGCTGACCCGCCCGTGACACCAGTTTGCACGCGGGGTAACACTGGCCGCGGGTCCCAGGTGTAAGTCGCTCAGGCGCGGTGGAGCGCGAGAACAAGCGGGCGTGACTGACGGGGACCCACCGGTCGGCGCCGTTGTGCAGTTTGGGCTGTGCGCTGTGGAAATGTTGACTGGGCCAAAAAGCACGGTTGGACGACCCATGTAGCATATTTCCCTTTTCTTTTCTTTTCTTTCCATTCTCTTTTATTTTCTTCATTTCTTTTGTTTCAAATTTTTGAATTCAAATTCTGTAGTGAATTTGTACTTAGACTTGGATGTATGACTTGGGCATTCCATTGTGTCGAGTTTACTTATTTATAAATTCATTTTGCGCTTTATAGTATTTCTCCCTTCCTTTCCATTTTCAAATCCCAATTCCAAATTTAGGTTTTGATCCACATCTCAATTCATTATTACATTTTATTAGTGTTATTATTATTCAAGGCGCAAGCAAAACTCCAATACGATGCACTTTATTTTATTTTTGTATCATTTGTTTTTAATTAAGCACTATTAATTATGTGTGCTCTTTTTATGATGCAAATAAGGCACATAAAATTGTGGAGGTCTCTCAATTATTCTTTGTATACACTTTTGAGTATTACAAATCCTACCCCCCTTAAAATAATCTCGTCCTCGAGATTTAAGAAGTTCTAGGGAAAAGGTGAGGAAAATCTATACGAAGCTCTTCTTCTCTCTCCCAAGTTGCTTCATCTTCACCGTGGTGACTCCATTGAACTTTGCACATCTTTGTAACCTTATTTCTTGTAACTCGAGTCAATGTATCAAGAATCTTGATGGGGTACTCAGCATAAGTCAGGTCATCTTGAACATTAAGGTCTTCCATTGGTAATTGCTCCTCAGGTACCCTGAGACATTTCTTCAGCTGAGATACATGAAAGACATCATGAACATCCGCAAGATGATCCGGTAACTCCAATTGGTATGCAACCTCTCCCACTCGCTTTAAGATTAAGAAGGGTCCAATAAAGCGAGGGGACAACTTTCCTTTGACTTTGAATCTCCTCATACCCCGGAGCGGTGACACCTTTAAATAGACATAATCTCCCTCCTTAAACTCAAGCAATCTTCTCCGGGTATCAGCATAGCTCTTCTGCCTGGACTGTGCAGTTCTCAAATTCTCCCTTATTTGCTGAACTTGTTCTTCCGCTTCTTGTATAATCTCAGGTCCAAACAACTGCCTTTCACCAGTTTGATCCCAATACAGTGGAGTCCTGCACTTTCTGCCATGCAAAGCCTCAAACGGTGACATCTTCAAACTGGCCTGGTAGCTATTATTATAAGAGAACTCTGCATACAGCAAACTCTTATCCCAACTTCCACCATGTTTAAGAGCACAAGCTCTTAACATATCCTCAAGCACTTGGTTGGTCCTCTCAGTCTGCCCATCAGTCTGTGGGATGGTAGGCCGAACTAAAATTCAATCTCGTATCCAATGATTCGTGCAACTTCTTCCAATACCGAGAGGTGAACTGCGATCCCCGGTCTGACACAATCTTCTTTGGCACACCATGCAGGCATACAATCCGTGCCATGTACAACTCCGCCAACTTGGCTCCTGAATACGTGGTCTTCACTGGAATGAAGTGGGCTACCTTAGTTAGCCTGTCCACAATCACCCATATAGAATCATATCCAGCAGACGTGCGGGGTAATCCAACAATGAAGTCCATGCCAATCTCTTCCCATTTCCACTCAGGTATCTTCAGTGGGTGCAATAATCCGGCTGGCCTCTGGTGTTCAGCTTTAACTCTTTGGCATACATCGCACCTAGCCACATGTGCAGCCACATCTCTCTTTAGTCCATACCACCAATACCTTTGCTTCAAATCCTGATACATCTTAGTACTTCCAGGATGGATAGAATAAATTGAGTCATGTGCTTCCCTCAGTATAGTTTCCCGAAGACTATCAATGTCGGGAACACAGATCCGATTCTTGAACCATATAGTGCCTTGCTCATCCTCTGTGAACCCCGGGCCTCTACCCTCTGTTATCAGATCCTTGATCTCCTGAATCTTAGCATCACCAATCTGACCTTTACGAATTTCTTGTTCCAAGGTAGGTTCCAATTCAATGGTGACTCCTTCCGTATGTGTAACAATTCCCAGGTTGAGCCTCTCAAAATCTTTTGCTAATTCATCAGGTTGCTGGACAACAAAAGCGGAGTGAACATGCTCCTTCCGACTCAAGGCATCTGCAACCAAATTTGCCTTGCCTGGGTGATAGTGAATCTCCAAATCATAATCCTTAATGAGCTCCAACCAACGGCGTTGCCTAAGGTTGAGATCCTTCTGAGCGAATATGTACTTCAAACTCTTATGATCCGTGTATACTTGGCACTTAGTTCCCATAATGTAGTGTCTCCAAATCTTAAGTGCATGCACAACCGCTGCCAATTCCAAGTCATGAGTGGGGTAGTTCAATTCATGCTTCCGCAACTGACGAGATGCATAGGCAATCACATGACCATCTTGCATAAGCACACATCCAAGTCCTTGGCCACATGCATCACAGTAAATGTCAAATCCCTTCTGTAGATCTGGCATAATCAATACTGGAGGTGACATCAATCTCTCCTTCAATTGATCAAAGCTTTCTTGGCACTTCTCATCCCACTTAAATTCTCTTCCTTTCTCCAAAAGTGAGGTCATAGGTTTGGCTATCTTAGAGAACCCTTCAATGAATCTCCGATAATATCCTACAAGTCCCAAGAAACTCCGAATCTCAGTAACTGTAGTGGGCACTCTCCACTCCATTATCTCCTTCACTTTAGCAGGATCCACTGCTATTCCTCCATTAGAAATAATGACCAAGGAATGGCACCTTGTCAATCCAAAACTCGCACTTGCTGAACTTAGCGTAGAGTTGATTATCTCGCAGCTTTTGTAGCACCAACCTTAGATGTTGTTCATGATCACTTTCATTCTTAGAATAGATAAGAAATCGTCGATGAACACCACGACGAATCTGTCCAAATACTCCATAAACACCTTATTCATCAAATTCATGAAGTAAGCTGGTGCATTGGTCAATCCAAATGACATAACAGTAAACTCATATAATCCATATCGAGTCAAGAATGCTGTCTTGGGAATATCCGATGGTCTAATCCTCATCTGATGGTAACCCGATCGAAGATCAATCTTCGAGAATACTCTAGCTCCTCTCATCTGGTCAAACAAATCCTCAATACGGGGTAATGGATACTTGTTCTTCACCGTGACATCATTAAGTGATCTATAGTCCACGCACATTCGTTGTGATCCATCCTTCTTCTGCACAAATAACACTGGTGCTCCCCAAGGTGAGGAACTCGGACGAATATACCCCGCTTCTTGTAACTCAGTTAGCTACTTCTTAAGTTCCTTCAACTCTTCTATGGACATTCTATATGGCCGTTTAGAAATAGGGGCGGTTCCAGGTAAGAGATCAATCACAAACTCAACTTCTCTATCAGGTGGCATCCCTGGTAACTCCTCTGGAAAGACATCCGGAAAATCTCTAACCACCTGGATGTTGTCTCCAACAAACTCCTCTGGCATGAAGAACATTGCACGCATGGATGAGGAGGTTACTGCGATATTAACTTGAAACCATTCTCCTTTAGTGGTAGTGAGTTCCACGGTACCTCTACCACATGCTATAACGGCCTTTGCCTTTCTTAGCCATGACATACCAAGGACCAGATCTATACTGCTTGACTCTAATATTATAGCAGTAGCTCCAAATTCTCTACCATAATGGTTAAGGTCAATCTACGTGTCATTTGAATTCGCCTCAATAGGCCCTTTAGGTGTAATTACTATCATGTGTTTTCTCATATTTAGCAGTGGTATTTCATTGTGTTGGCATATCTAGCAGACATGAATGAATGTGTAGCACCAGAATCAAATAATATGGTTGCAGGAATTGCATTAACATAAAACATACCAATTACGAGGTCCCCACCATCAGGAGTATCATCAACGCTGACTTGATTCACCCTGGCTATAGAATATCCCTTGCCCAGGGGTCTGTTGCTTGTTCTGAGCTGGAGTAGTAGCAATCCTCTGTGGGCAGACATTTGCATAATGACCAGTCTTCCCACACTTGAAACACGTAGTGCCCGGGACTCTGTCCTGCAAACTTCGTCGGGGTGCCAGTGGGAGTAGCTTGTCGAGGGAGGTGGAGTCCTCAGTGGTGATTGCTGAACTAGGCGCGGTCCTCCTGGTCGAGTCGGTGTACCCTGTGGTGAACTGTAGTGAGGACGAACACTGCTGCTACCCTGTCCTTGTGAGATAGCCTTCCTCTTCAAATCACCCAGTTGAACACGCTTGTGTTCAATAGCAGAGCCTTATCAAGTAGCCTCTGAAATGATGGAAAAGTGTGTGCAACCAGTGCATATTGCAAGGGTCCATTAAGTCCTTCAATAAAGTGCTCCTGCTTTCTTTCATCCTCAGCAACTTCCTCTGGAAGCATATCTCGACAGCTGAATAAATTTGTCTCTTTACTCGCTGACTGACATGTTACCTTGCTTCAATGACAGAAACTCCTTCTTCTTGATCTTTATCATACCAACTGGAATATGGTAGTTCCTGAATTGTGTACTGAACTCTGCCCAGGTAATAGTATCAGCAGCGTCATGGGCAGCAGTATAAGAATCCCACCAGTCAGCAGCAGGACCAGTCAGACGTCCAGAAGCATATAAAACCTTCTCCCGGTCAGTGCATTGTGCAATGTTCAGCATCTTCTCAATTGACTTCAACCAATCGTCTGCATCAAGTGGATCTGGCGAACTTGCAAATGTAGGTGGCTTATGACTCATGAACTCTCTATGCTTGTCTCGGGGTGGGACTGGTGGTGGTGGTGGAGGCAATGGCACTTGTTGCTGTTGCTGCTGTGTTGAAGTTGTTGTTGCAGCTGCTGTGTTGCGCCCTCCTTTCTTGCGTATCTCATCTCTCTCCTGGCGCAACTCCTGGCGTATATCTTCTCTTTCCTGACGCATTTCCTGGCGTTCTTGCTGCATCTGGGCACGCATATCAGCCATAGTGTCCGCCATTTGCTGCATCACCGCCATCTGAGCAGCAACCAGTGGATCAACTCCCCCTGGTGGAGGATTAGGAGGATTCATCCCTGCTGGCTGTGGCTGAGGTTGTCTATAAATTCTTCGAGTGTGTTGATTAGGAGGCAAATCAATTCCACCACCCCTCCTGGTATTGACCATCTGAGTTAGATACATATGGTAAGAGAATAGTCGACAAGGCAGTAATTACGAATCATGTTACTTTGGGGGATTTATTAGCTAAGCAGTTTAATGTTTTACCTACCATAGCTAATTTATTACCTTATGCTGGCACATGCTAAGATGTCCATATAATATTTCAATCAATCAAAGAAGCAAATCAGGCATTGATCATCAGAACAATCAACCAACATTTTTAATAGAGAAAATAGTTTAATTTTGTCTTAGGCTTCCTATCCTTAAAAATATCATAGGGGTAGGGATTCCAAGGTGTGAAATCCATCTTGTCCAAGAGTAGAAAAGGTAAGAATGATCAGAGTAGAACAGTAGAAGGTGGAGACAGGATCAAGATGAGTGTAGAAAGAATCAGAGTAAGGTAGTATAGAATGAATCAGAATAAGATAAGTAGGTAAGGGTTTTGTCCATTTCTATCTAGGTTTCGTCCTACAGTCAACATTTCCTCTGATACCACTTCTGTAACACCCGGTTTTAAGGACAAAGCCGGGGTGCATCTCATACATGCGCCAAGAAGACAACATATATAATAACAGAGTGTATAGAGATAAATGTCACAAAACATCAGAGTAATTATTACATAGCGGAAGACTTATTACAAAATAAAAGTATAACCATAAAACGAACTAATGGATCGTCGGCGCCAATGTCGACTGAGAAACGCCACCTAGATCAAGTCGAATTCCTCAGTGTTAGGTGGCTCCTCTTCGACCACCTGTTCTTCTCCTGTGGGGGGGTGTGAGACAGCAAGAGTGAGCTCACATACGTTCATAGGCTCAACAAGTCGTGGGAAAATAATGTGGCATGAACTCACCAAAGGTGGGAGTTCATGAAGTGTAAGGCTGATCAATGAAATAGAGGCTGAAGGTTGAGCATTGCTTTTATAAGTTGGTCAAACTTTTATTAGCAGTTACTAAGTGTAAGTAAATACCAAACCTTAATAATAAGAACAGTATATAAAATAATCCCAAATGCGATGCAAATGTCAAATTAAATTTAAGTTCAATAATTAATCATGTGAGGGTCCGAGCCGCTCATGACCGTGAGCACGGCTAGTATACCAGTTTTTACACTCTGCAGAGGTTGCACAGCTTACCCACAAGCCGTGTTACCCATCTGCCAAGGGGTTATGAATCCCATACACCTCTACCAAGGAAGCGAGGCAGGTAACACTACGAGGCCTTTACAAAGTTCCACTAGCTTCAGACTACCCGCTACAGTTTATAGGAAGCTCCAGTGCAGGGTTCTTGCCGACCGCCATCGCAGCAAAATCAAACAAGGACCTCCCTACACTGACCACTCCCCTACTGCCCTTGCCCCTTTCGGGTAAGGTAGCCCTCCACTAGCTTTCCTAGTTAATCAGCCAAGGGCGTCCCATTAAACCCTTGTGGTAGCACTGTTTTCCCGGGTGGTCGCTCCATGTTCCCATTAATTTAATGATCTTAACATGAACAGTAATAATACAAGATAATAACAGAATAATCATGAATAGTGTATCTCCATACCCAATCCACATAAAGCAATAGCAAGTACTACCCAAAATATTTCAGGGGGTGAACAAGGTATAGAGGTAATCAAAACTGGGGTAACATAAAGGCTCCCATCAAAATTAACCTATGCAGATCATTAAAATTAATAAGAACATGGCTGGGAAAAGTAAGTGATCAAGGGCACAACTTGCCTTCAATGAGCTCCTGCTCAGTTACTTCTACTTGTTGAACCTCAGTTTCCACAGTGGCTTGCTCGTCTACTCGCATCAACACAATACATACATAGTATAGCCCAAAATCAACATCACACCAAACAGATGAATAAAATATACAGTAAAAATCTACACATTAAAATGAAATCATAGGAACTGGAATCACTGAATTTGGAGTTATAGATTTCAAGTTATGAATTTCCTAAGATTTAATGTGCTTGAAATAGGATTAAATGATAAATTAATTTTCTAACTGTTTTCATGTCAAAAACAGAGATACAGGGTGATAGAGAACATTATTACAAAATTTTAGAAACTGGAATGGAGTGATTTGGACTAAAAATGAATTTTCTATGGATTAAATAAGTTTCTAGGAATTGTTTTTATATTAAAATCTATTTCTGAATTTATTTATTTGATTTCATGATCTCTGGACTGGGCGCACGAATTTTAGAAAGCTCAGGGGCTCTGGCGCAAATGTTACTAAGACTCAGAAAACCCACCAGGTGGACCTGTGGGTTGTTTGACATAAAACGAGGGGCCCAAATGCAATTTAGACCCGCGAAGGGGTATCCAGGCCGTTCTGGCCGTCCGATTAGAGATGTACGCGCCAGATTAGATCTAGGTTTAACTAACTCCGCGTGCGCTCGCGGATCGCTGGATTCAGATCCTGAGGGCCATCGCGCGACCACGCTACCACCCCATGCCAGCCATAGGATCAGATCGAACGGACGAAAACTTGCCGAGAGGCGCGGGTATGCTATGGTCCAATCCAAGCCATAGATTGACAGATTGACGACCCCGATCCATCCTAGCGAATCGGTACGCCCAAAACTAATCCTAGCCGTTGTGTTCCCTGATCGACGGTCAGGGCGCTTCTCCCCAATTCTCTAACGCGGAGCACGGCGGCGCTTGGAGCCGCACCAGCAGCGGCAGTCGGACCCCCGCGACATGCCGGCGACTGCAAACTCTGTGAACCACGCGCCAAGTTCTAATTCGAAGAGTGCTACATGGATACGGGGCCACAAGTGAACATGATGTAGGGTTTACTCACGAAGAGGGGAGCACAATGAAGTTGCCCGCGGCGCACGGCGGATTGCCAACTCGGCGAGGGATTCACACGGTCTCCGGGTCACCCACCCGGCCGATTGCGCCCCATGAACAGCTTCATCGAGACCCGCACGATCTCTCGGTGCTCCGATTAGGGTCACCAATTCGACTGCGGATCAGTCGATTGCCCGCGGCTGGCGGCGAGGAACACGAAGACGATAGGGTTTCTGGGGCGATAATCACGCGAGAAGGTAGCAGGGCAGGGTCACAAGATTCACGATTCCGCGCATGAGGGATCATGGAGAACCCAGGGAAGGTTTTATCACCCCAACACGTAGACTCGGTCGACACCAGGATTTCCCGCGCGCGAGTTTGTTCCGAAGCTTCCGGTGTTGAGGATGAACCTGACAGCGGGCCCCGCCTGTAAGTTGGCCACGCAGCTGGAAGCTGACCCGCCCGTGACACCAGTTTGCACGCGGGGTAACACTGGCCGCGGGTCCCAGGTGTAAGTCGCTCAGGCGCGGTGGAGCGCGAGAACAAGCGGGCGTGACTGACGAAGGGGACCCACCGGTCGGCACCGTTGTGCAGTTTGGGCTGTGCGCTGTGGAAATGTTGACTAGGCCGAAAAGCACGGTTGGACGCCCATGTAGCATATTTCCCTTTTCTTTTTCTTTTCTTTCCATTCTCTTTTATTTTCTTCATTCTTTTGTTTTCAAATTTTTGAATTCAAATTCTGTAGTGAATTTGTACTTAGACTTGGATGTATGACTTGGGCATTCCATTGTATGTCGAGTTTACTTATTTATAAATTCATTTTGCGCTTTATAGTATTTCTCCCTTCCTTTCCATTTTCAAATCCCAATTCCAAATTTAGGTTTTGATCCACATCTCAATTCATTATTACATTTTATTAGTGTTATTATTATTCAAGGCGCAAGCAAAACTCCAATATGATGCACTTTATTTTATTTTTGTATCATTTGTTTTTAATTAAGCACTATTAATTATATGTGTGCTCTTTTTATGATGCAAATAAGGCACATAAAATTGTGGAGGTCTCTCAATTATTCTTTGTATACACTTTTGAGTATTACACAACCTCCGGGTACTGTCCTGTGCGGTTATTATGTATGCGAATAGTGTCGTGTCACCTTCCATTACATGGTCAATCGTGAGGATGTAAGTTCGCTATCATTGTCTATGTTGCAATTTTATGTTATATTGTTGCTCATCACATTACTCTTAGCACTGCTTGCTTTTTGCTTTCATTGCAGGTTCCTAAATCTAAGATCAATGCTGAATGGTTTGAAAGAGATATGGTTTCCGTCGGCATGGATAAGGTTGTAAAAGACTTGCTTTACTTTATGCGCCGTGAAGTTCTTCATCAACAAGGGCTATTCTACAATACAAATGGAAATTTGCAAACACTTCCCAGAACTAAGTTTGTACACGATATCACACAGTGTTTAGATCTTTAGTTAGGAACTTTAGATGTTTAGTTGTCCTATGGAACTTTGAGATGTTGAGTTGTTATGCAACTTGATATGTGTATAAATCTGTGTATGATGGAACTTGATATGTTGATGAATCTGTGTATGGAACTTGTTATGCAACATATCTGTGTTTGAATCTGTGTTTGAATCTGTGTTTGAATCTGTTATTAATTCTGTATATGAATCTGGAATCTGAATATGAATCTGGAATCTGTATATTGAAATATAGTCGGACTTATATTTAAAATCGCCTGTGATGTGTGGCTAACACAAGCAGCTAGGATTAGAAACCGCCTGTGATGTGTGTCTATCACAGGCGGTTCCTTTAAACTGGACCGCTTGTGATGTGTGTCTATCACAAGCGGTTTTTTGATTGACCGCCTGTGATGTTGTTTTACATCACAGGCGGTGCACCACAAGCGGTTCCTGGAACTGCCTGTGTAGAGGCTAACCGGACCGCCTGTACAGAGGTTTACTGTAGTAGTGTTTGTGGTGATCCTGATGGGGTTATTCGGTGGATCGGTGGCAAGGCTGAAGCTTTTGATGAAATTCTCAGTGATAGGGGAGCTTTCTGCGCCTTCGCCGGCACCCATGGAGTTGTGTCTCTCCTTGAGAAGGTTGGCTACGAGCATGCAAAGGCTGTAGTTCAGCCAGAATTCTTGGTATTAGCCAATGACATTAAGAGCCCTTCAGCCGAAGCCACTGCGCTGAGTGGAAAATTTTATTCCGAAGTCTGGTAGGGAGGTGGCCGAGAGATAGTAGACGAAGCTTTTAGAAAAAAAAATGAGAAGGAGTCTCGTACTGCCTTGAAGAGGCAAGGAAAGCTGAAGAAGCTGCAGAGCGTGAAAGGCTTATAGGTATATTTATCGTGACTCAGCTTCATAAATTGTTTTAGCTTGGGAACTAACAAACACTTATATTATGGCGCAACCAAACTCTCTCCCCCTCTGGAGCCATATGACCCTGAAGCCAATCTAGCTCTGAAGGGGGCTCTTGAAGTAATCAAAATAGCTAACGAAGTTGTCGACGAAGCTGTGAATAGGCTTCTAAATGAAGCTACTGATAAAGTTCTAAAAGAGGATGATTATACCTTGTTTATTTGAACTGTAGAATTTTTGTATGTGGTTCCCTTTTGTAAGAAACAATTACCAACTATATGTATATTTAATGATGTAATGTATTTCTTTGTGGAGCGTGAAACCTTCGTACGTACCTTTTTGAGCCGCAGGCGAAAAAACACCTTCCCTTCTTTTCACGCTTCATAAAGAAAAAAAATCCCTTTTCTGTCGAAGCAACTTATTGAACTCAAAGATCCTGCCGTAGATCTTGCATAAGAGTACCGTTGTTAAAGGCATAAATCTTGTACAAAAATATCGCTGCCGAAGGCATAGATCTTGCATTGTTGGTACGTCCTTTCATAACTCTTTGTCAAAGATAGACTTAACCTCATGGGTTAGCCAATATGCTTGTAGGAGCAATTTCCCTTCTTTTTCCTCTATTTCGGATGATGCAAGATGATGAATGATGCGATGCTATGCAGTATGATATGATGATATGATGCAACCGATGTTAATGCACGAATGCTTCACAAAAATTAAGACTCTGCATTCCCATAGGAACGACTTTGGAGTCTCTTCACCTTTTACTTAGGTGGCATTTTAGCTCTGCATCCCCGTAGGAACGACTTTGGAGCTAAGCTCTGCAACCCCTTAGGAACGACTTTGGACCTTCTTCACCTTTCACTTAGGTGGCATTTTAGCTCTGCATCCCCGTAGGAACGACTTTGGAGCTAAGCTCTGCATCCCCTTAGGAACGACTTTGGAGCTTCGTCACCTTTTCTGTTACACTCGATGGTGTAACCCTATATTTATTACAACAGGCCGAAGGTTGTGCCTTCTTATATTGTCTTTGGGGTAAAAACATAAAAGCAAGAGAAACAAAGATTACATTAAGTATGTTTGAAATTTTTTTGATTGAGCTCTGTATTGCTTCAGTAAATGTATCTCAACTCTGGTACAGTGTTGTTGACTGTCAGAGCTTCAAATTCTTCGCATACATCACGCTGTTGTTGTACTTGGCAGTGCCCTTCTGGCTGTTGGTTGTGAGACGAGGTTAGAGCCATGAGCGGTGGTGGTAACGGGGCCCACGCAGCTTGTGAGTGACTTGCCGAAGCAACCGATGTTGTGGGTTGTTGGATGCCCACATACTCGGGGATGTATGGGGAATAGCACGAAGCGGTATGCAGGACCTACTTCGGCTGATTTTGCCGTGCTTCGGCTTCAGTTATTTGCTTCTGCTTCTGAATAGTGACTTGGCATGTCCTTGTTGTATGCCCCTTATCTTCCCCACAGAATAGACAATACAACATTCTTGGTTGGGAGTTGAATCTTCCACCGAAGCTTCTACCTCCTCTTCCTCTTGGAGTTGGTGGTCTGTAGGAACTTTGTTGCGTCCCTGATGATTGGGAGCTTTGCTGATGGCCTTGAGTGTGATTTCCCCTGTCGTCGCTTGAGTTGGGATTATGGATTGTCCTAATGTGCCTAGGGTGGAGTCTGCCTCTGAAGCCCCTAGTCATCTCTGAGTATCTATAGGCTTCTTCCCTTCTCTGCCGAAAGTCATTGTGGGCCCTAATGTACTCGTCCATCTTCTATAGAAGCTTCTCCAAAGTTTGTGGTGGCTTCGTGGCGAAATACTACGCTGTTGATCCTGGTCAGAACCCTTTGATCATAGTTTCAATAACAATCTCATTTGGCCCCATTGGCACTTGGGCTCTAAGACGCAGAAACCTTCGGACATACACCTGCAGGTATTCCTCATGGTCCTATGTGCATTGGAACAAAGCTTGAGCAGTCACTGGCTTCGTCTGAAAACCCTAGAAACTGGTTACCAGCATGTCCTTCAGCTTCTGCCATGGCGTGATTGTTCTTGGTCGAAGGGAGGAATACCATGTTTGAGCCATGCTCCTAACTGCCATGGTGAAGGACTTCGCCATGACGACATTGTTACCTCCATATGATGATATGATCACCTCGTAGCTCATAAGGAACTGCTTTGGATCGGAATGCCCATCATACATGGGAAGTTGTGGTGGTTTGTAAGATGGTGGCCATGGGGTAGCCTGCAACTCTGTTGCTAGAGGAGAAGCATCATCAAAAGCAAACTTACCATGATGGAAATCACCATACCATACATCATCATAGCTAAGGTTTTCTTGATGAAGCTCTCTCTGTTGTGGCCTTCGTCCTTGCTCATCTTGCATGATGTGGCGCATTTCTTCGGCAGCTTCATCAATCTTCTTCTGAAGTTCAGCTAGCCGAAACATTTTCTCTCTCTTTCTCTCCACTTGTTGGTGGGTGTCCTCTAGGTCTTTGATATCTTGGTTTAGCTCCTCCTCTTGCGGTGTTGGGCTGATGGCCTTCCTTTTCTGGTTTTGGGCTTCTCTCAGAGGTAGCCCTTCTTGGTTGACGTCCAGCGGTGCAAGGGCAGCCCCTGGCGCTATTGCCTTCTTCGGCGGCATGACGAAGGTGAGTGCTAGAGCTGTTGTCGAAGGTGGTCATTTGAGTTCAATGGAGGTGGGCGCCAATGTTGTCAACTTGTTCTCAAATGTTGTATATTAAGAACAAGGCAACACAATAGTTAGAGACTAAGGACCTTCGTCCTTCGAAGCATTATCTCCTCTTGGATATGATGATCTTTGAACGAAGGTCATGAAGGACACACCTTCATCATTCATGAGAATGAAATTTCATAGAGACAGTATGTAATATTCATTCGTTCATCCATATATTTATTTCATGATAAACATATGATCATTAATAGAATTTATATTACATTGATACCTTCGTCTTGTTTGAAGGTGTTGACGCGAGAGCGATTACAATCCAGCATGAACAGTACGAGGGTACTGTTCAACTATTTATAGGCATAGGACGCAGCCCGGGTAAAAATACATTTATGACCTTAACATGTGTTCATAATTGTAACGTAAATCATTAGGGACTAGCTAGTCTTTTCCTTTTCAGCTCAGCATCATGCTTGATCTTTGTCACCACTTTAAGCCAAAGTTGTTTCTCTTTGACTATAGCTTCGGCAATCATCGTTGTCATTTTCAGGTTATATCTTCATCTTAAAGACCTTCGGTGAAGAAGAAGACTCCCATCATGAACCTTTGTTTATGACGAAGCTCCTGTAATACTCAACATTATGCTAGAAACAAGTGGTTAGTCATGTTTTTGAAGACCTTTGGAAAAGGAAGGCCCCCAACACAAGCGAATTATTTACTAGAGTTTGGTTTCCAAAGGAAACCTACCTCTCCATTGAGGAGTCCACTTAGGATTAGTCTCTTTCAACCCTTTTCCTCTCACAAACGATCACATAGACCGTTTGAGTGTTCCTTCTCAAATCAAGAGACCGAAGTCTCTATAAGGATCTCCACACAATCAATGGAGTCTCTCGCTAGGATTTACAAGAATGAGAGTAAGATTAGGGATGATAAAGAATTTAAGAACACAAAGAGCAAATCAATAACTCAAAAGGATCACACCTGCAAGGCACTTTCTCTTTTCTAGCTCAATTCAATTAGATGTGGCACTTGGGAGGCATTAGATGCTTTGGAGTAGTTGCAATAAGTGTAGGGATGTTTGGTGTAGCTCTTGTGTCTTCAATTTGCTAGTTGGGTCGTATTCATAGCCCCAACCACCCCACATAGCCATTTAAATGAAGTGGGAAAATGCACTTTTTGTGGTCATACCAGACCTTGAACAATGACGGTCTGATGGTGCATCGAACCTCCGTCAGACTACCCGATCAGTAGCCGTTCTAACATGTCAAGAACTAGCTATTGCCATCTAACATGTTCGGTGTGCCCCGGGTGCACCATCGGTGCGCCAAGCCATCCGAAGCTCGAAAAATACCTTTCTACGTAAGAGGTTAGGTGCGGCACCGATGCGTTAAGGCCTCCGAACCTCAAGAAGGACCTTTCTACATAAGAGGTCATGTGCGCCACCGATGCGCCAAGGTCTCTGAAGCCTGAGAAGGACCTTTCTGTGTAAGAGGTCTTGTGCGCCACCAGTGTGCCAAGGCCTCCGAACACTAAAGAGAACCTTTCTGCATAAGAGGTCCTATGCGCCACTATTGCACCAAGGCCTCCGAAGCCTAAGAAAGACCTTTCTAGGTAATGTCAGATGGTCTGCGACCCTAGCCCAGACGGTCCATGCCTCTCACAATGGTCTGATCTGATAGCCCAACGACTATAACTAACAATCCAACGGCTATGACTGATAGATCAACGACTCTCTGCTCCTAGTGATGTCATGTGGGTGGTCTGCACGAGTCACGAAAATTAATTTGTTCAACTTGTCCTCTTTGGGTTGAGCTAGTATTCATCAGCCGGATGGTCCAAAAATTATAGATGGACACTCCGCACAGGGGCCCAGACGGAACTTGACTAAGGCTCGACGATCTGTAGTTCAGTAACATGTTTTACACAGTTTCTTTCCAATTTAATATCTAGTTCTATCCAATTTCTAATCTTCGTACTGCAGATGGTCTGTATTTTGTCATGGTCGGTTCATGACTCAGGAATGTTTAGACATAGATTTTCTTTGACAATCTTTTCAATCGTCTTTGTAATCTGACCTTTTCCAACCTCTTTATATATATCATATAGATTCCTAGGGGTGTTTAGAAACTTTTCAAAAATGTAGAACTATTGTAAGTTCTTCTTTTCCAAGTTTTACCTTTATTAGGTTAGATTTTAGCTGTTTTCGACTTAGAATCTGTATTGTTGATATCATGAACCTGTAATCATGAACTTAGCAAACTAGTTAGTCCAAATGATTATGGTGGCCATGAAGTGCCAAAACAAATATAGAAATGGATTAGGACCTATTTTTCGTATGGCTTATAGTCTATTAAGAAAACTATATATAGAAACTTAAACTATGGGTTTATAAGATCGTGAAACATATTATGAAAAGCTAAGATATGACCTAAATGGATTTGCATGAAAAAGATAATGAAATAAGTAATTCTCTTTATTTATAAGATATGACCTAAATGGATTTGCATGAAAAAGATAATGAAATAAGTAATTCTCTTTATTTTTTAAGAAAGCACATAGTCTATGTTTTAATCGAATTCAAAATAGTATATAATTGTTGGTCACTTGTTTTTTTTATTTCTAAGGGATATCAAAAACAAGGCAACACAAATTATTAAACCAGAACCTTCTTCCTTCAATTAACTCTTCTTCGAAGGTTAATTCAAGAGAGAAGTCAAACGATATTAGGATATGTCAGCAAGAATGACATGTAAATTACGAAAAGCAAGACACATCTAAATGTACACAAACATTATTTCATTCCTTGCGACATATATCAAATGATTACAATTGTAGGCTTCACAAGAGTGAGGGCTCGAAGGCTAAGCAAATCCGTGCTTTAAGCTCTCGAGAGGTGAATTTATGCATGACACTGTTCCTCTATTTATAGGGGAGAGGTATAGCTTTGTATGAAATTAGAAGTATGCCCACGAATTTCACACACATGGTTCACAAGCATTAGAGGGGCAACATCATCTTTCTTCCTTCTCTTTTTGTACTGAACAAGTCTTCTGAGTCTTGTTCTTCTTATTTGCTTCATATATCAAAACCTTCGGCTCTAAAGCTACCTGCTTCGGTACACACCTTCGCAACGCCTATGCATAGACAAAGCTCCATAACTTCTCGTTTATGATTCGCAGCTGCTTCTCACGAAGGTTAGCTTCGCTAATTCTCTGTGTTGTAATTGAAACACACATTCTCAATTTGATGAGAAGAGGTTTTGAGAATCTTTGGCAATATAGTCCCCTAACAGCAGCCCCTTGCAGAATTAGTTCATTTTTTATAACGAGGTTAGACCGCAAAAAGTATGACTGGGTGGCCTTGTGTCGAAGGTCTAAAAAAACCTTGTTGAAGCTCATTATGAAAGATACTTCGAGGAACTCTGGTTAGTGGGGTCATCTTTTCAGTGAGTAAACAATTTACTTTGAAGAAGTTATTCGTATAAAAGGGGCGACATTAACAATGATTGGCATGACACACTCTTCTTACAAAATTTTCTCTGCCTTCGAAGTTGTCTTTAGATTCATTGTTGCTTTGAAGATAGTCGTAGATAGCATCAAGGGAATTCTACTTTCTTAGAGATGGCAGGAGAGCAACCCGTTTCTAAGATGGTTCTAGTGCTTGTTTCAGACGCCCTTGAAATGAGGGGAGTGTAACACCCCAGGTGTTACTTAGGGTTTCTTCTCAGTACCCACATTGTGACCCATTATCACATGTGTTTTAGTTGGAGCAAAAGGCACCAAACTTGAGGAGCTAAAACTTGATCAAGTCTTTTTTCACTCTAAGAATCATACCTTGACCATATGAAGCTTAAGGAAGAAGGAAAATGCCAAAACCCTAAAAACCTTTCCTCTAAAGCAATGGAACACTGAAAAGGAACTCAATAAAAGACTAAAAAAATCATATTGTCATGACTTGGGACAATTATAAAAGTTGTAATACAACTAATAACCTACAAAAGATAGTAAGAAAGTTGGCTCAAAAAGATTTTGCAAAATCCCTAAATAAGCCAGTCAAGCCGAGGGCCCCAAAGAAAATCAGGATTTCTCCTAACTAAATTTCAGCCCTCTTACAAAGATTGACCGCGTTCACGAAGATTTTGAATTCAAAACCATGGGCTCCCATTGAAAAATTTGTGTTCAACTAACACCTCTACCACATATCTGAAGATGGCATTGATTCTGGTTTTAGACACGACAAAACCAGGGATTTGCCTCGGGCTCGGGTGTCACACCCGGTTTTAGAAGGTAAACCGAATGCGAACTATGTACGTGCCAGGATCAGTAATTCACGTACACAGCGATTACATAAATGACTCATCATAGCACAATGCTTCGAATTACAATAAAGAGTAAGTAATAATATTACATTCTAGAGCCATTTACATAATATAAATCAAAGTACACAGAATCGAAACGTAGCCAACGTAAACAACCCACCACAGGCAGCTGACTGGGGGAGGTCGCTAGCCTAATCCTCGAACTCGTCGACGTCCTGGAACTCCTGGAGATCCACCTCGACACCTTCTTCTTTACCTGAGCATAGATTGCACCAAAGGCAACCTGGTGTTTTGTGAAAGCAAGGGTGAGTACACATCAACGTACTCAGCAAATGTCCCGTTTAGCTGAAGTGGACTAGCTTTATGTGGGGTTAAGTCAAGCAGTTGCTTTTAGTTGGTCAGGTTATTATTACTATTAGAAAGCTAGGTTTTAGCATTAACCCAAGTTATTAACCCAAAGTACCCTTTCCAAACGGAAAGAATACCACTTACCATTACCATAGTCAAAACCATCATCCTCGTCACCACATGTAAACCAACCATCTCTGATCAAGTATCTCTAATCAATGGAGCTCCCTTGGCCGCTCATAACCGCGAGCACGGCTGATATATCAGTTTCATAACACTCTGCGGAGGTTGCGCACTTTACCCACAAGTCGTGATTCCCTTTCTGCCCGGAGAGAGCTACTCCCCATTGACCACTACCTAGGTGGCCTAGCAGGGTATCACTATGTAGCCATTACAAAGATTCCCCGAGGCTGTAGCCGCCCATTAGGTTTCCTAAATGCACCGCACTCCTGCCCAAGGTGCGAACCAACCTTGGCAGAGCGAGCCGCATACACCGAGCCCCATTAACGGCACGACGACGAAACAAACTACACCCAAACTCCTCTAATTATTCAGCTAAGGGTGTCCCATTCCACCCTCATGGTTGCACTGTTTTCCTGGGCGGTCATCCAACGAACAGGTCCTTACGGAGAGGCACTCGAGAAACCGCTCGAGCCCCCTAAAGTATCACCAGTCCAACATCATAATCATAATGACAACATCGTATCATAAGTGTTCACATCATGTTCATTGATTAAAGTAAAGCAATAGCATGAAGCTAACCATAGCAACCCAAAAGGTAATCAAGGACAAGGTAAATAGAAAGCTAGTCAATCCTTAGGTTGTTCATAGTATGCGGGACATTGAATTATAAAGTAAATGGGACATAATGGGTCAGAGGACACTTGCCTTCACCAAACAGATGCTCAGGGTCTTCAATCTCGTAGAACTCGAAGAACCGGATCACTTGGTCACCATGCTCGATCTTCAATTCCTTGAGGCTCGGAAATGGATCGCAGTCTATTCACGACGCACGACGAATACAAACAAGCACAGACAAACATATACTTGCGTAAGAACATTACACCATGCAAAGGAAAACATGATAAAAATATGTAATACAGAATATAGCTCGCTTCTACGATCACGTGAGGAAAAATGAATGCAACAGTCGGAGCTACGGTCGAGAAGTTATAACGTTTAGGTTACGCAAGTAATAGTCAGGATATTTATAAAATATAAATTAACATCACTGCTTAGTTTCTATTAATTTGATATTCTAATAGTTAACAACTACACAGGTGATTAATCAATATGAATGATCATAAGCCAAAACAATTTAATAACACGCGCGACAACGCGCGAAAGACGTGTGACGACGCGCGACACTGCGTGAAACAGCGCGCGGACGACACGCGAGACAACGCGCGTGATAGCACGCGATACGCGCGAGCCAATACGACTACGCGCGTAAACAGCACGATGACACGCAAAAGATGTCGTGTACGAACAACAACAAACAAATAATTAATTAACAATATTTAGGCTGATATTAATCAGGTTGATTAACATCTATTTATAAAAGCGTGAGTTAAAAACTATAAAACAGTTTTAATTATAAGGTCACTTTAATAAGTATCGAATTAATAGCTAATTAAATAATATAGACTTGTGGCGTGATGAAATAATATTATTAGTATGTTGACGATATTGTTATGAAGTTAACGTAACGCGAGTGGGTCGACACGGATTTAATAACGTGTGCAATCGTGCGGAACAGCGTAAATGACGAACGTTGACGACACGCGGATCAGCACGTAACCACGTGCAAAACACGTGCGCGACACGAGAGGATCACTAACAAATATCGTGTTTATTATAAATGAGTGATAATTCAGAACCTGCAAGTTGACATTAATCACGCTACACATACACCTAGAAATTACTTAACCCCACAAATAGACTCCATCTATTCTACCAGCTAGAACACAAACACCTAGCATCCTTGCATTTTACTCTAATTCTTACGTCACACAAATGAAAAGCCACCTAAATTACACTATGCGTATATCTTAGACAATTTAATTTCTTTTGACACCTCCATTTACCAATCACATGACATACAAGATTAGCACCACAAAGACACGGGAAAAGATAGGGGAAAGATACTTTCCTATTGCCGAGATGGAGCACCACATCGGCAACATAAATCTGGAGGTCGCCATATAACATGCCTCCGCGCAACCAAACTAGACTCGAACCCCCAATGTCGACGATGAATCCTGGTGAACTCGATGTTGATGATGCCAGAGGGGCGGAGCTTGTTGTTGAGGCCGGGCTTGGCCAGCCTGCCGAACACCGTGTCACTGAGGTCGAAGTGGCACTTGGACACCGGGTAGTAGTTCATGTCGGTGATGATCACCGTCTTTGTTGTCGTCGGGGCCGGCGCCGTTGGGCTGGCCCATACCAGGTGGCTCGGGCCCTCTGCCAGGGGCCTCAGCACACGGCGACGGTGGTGGGAGATCCGCGCCTAGGGCTGCCGGGCGCGCAACGCAGTGCAAGTGCCCGCGCCGGCCATGGTTGAACTCGCCGAGGACGGGGAAGAGGAGAATGGGGCACAGCAAGGCCGACCACGACCGAGGTTGCGACTGCTCGACCGAGACTCGCGCGTGGGGAGAGGGGGGAGCTCGCCCGGCCATGGGGTTGGGGTGGGGCTCGCCCACGCGAGGGAGCAGGGCGCTTGGCGTTCCTCGCCAAGGCACGCATGGCATGGCTGCTTGGGGCACGGCGAGGGCTGGGCAGGCGCGGCACGCTGGGCTGCGCGACAGGGAGAGCGCGCACAGGCGGCTGGGCGAGCGGCATGCAGGCGGCGGCGTTAGGGTTTGGGATGCTGGGCTGTGCGCGCTGTGGCCGCCAGGGGAGGTCGTGGCTGGGCGGGAGAGACGGTTTTCCGGGAAGGGATGACGCGTGGGGCCCGCACGCAGGCGGTGGCGGCGGCTGGGGCACGCCCACGCGCTAGGGTTTTGGGGTAGGGGCGCCGACGCTGGGTGAGCCGCGCGGCCGCGCGCGGGGGTGGGCCGGGGGGGTGGCTGGGGAAGGAGGGGTTGAGAGAGGTTTTCCTTTATATTTCTTTCCCTTTCTTATTTCTATTCGAATTTAACTATAGTTTTTGAATCAAAGATTCAAATATATTTAGTGAGTTTGAATTGATGCACAAACATAACAATTCAACAAAAAGAAATGTCTCGGCATGTTATGCAGCAATCAAGGACTCTTTCTAGGGTTTTATTTTACGAGGATTTTACCGATATAAGACAAAATAACTCTTCACTATTTAGGAAAAAGGAAGGGAAAGCAAGGAAAAGAGAGGATAACACCTGAATTTGGTGGATGTTTAGAAAAGAAATTTTATACCCCCAAATTCAGGGTGTTACATCGGGCTGTGAGATAGATCCTACTTGAGTGTGCCATATCTCTGGGTCCAGTCGACCAAATCATTTGACCACCACACAAGATTGGTAGCTTGAGGGAAGGGGAAGAGGTTTTGTGCACTGACCAAGGCAAGAGCAGGCGTAGACGAGCGACTACACGCGACAGAACTCGGGCAGAAACAACGCGCACATGTGGTCGACCCTGGTCGGCACGCCGGCGTTGCCCAACCCGCGCGCACGCTCGCTGCCGCGCACGGTCCGTCTGTCGCGTGCCCTTTTTGCGCCCACGCCTATAAAGGCCATCAGCCCATGGACATCCTTGCCTCAGCTTCGCACACTCACCACACTCAATCGCCGGAGCCCTGACCGTGAACCGAGAACTCCACCGCCTGCCGAGCTGCTCGAGCTCTAGCCACCGCAACTAGCTCACCCCAGCCACCCCTCGCCCGCGATAGCTACTCGGATAGCTTCACCAGAGGCCCATGAAGCTTCCCAAGCCCTCAGGCCGAGCACAACCCACCGGAACCACCAGATCACCCTCGTCGGACTTCCTTTGCACCATTCTAAAATTCCTCGTGCGCACAACTTCTGTGTCACATGGTAAAACTCCCCGAACCGACCAATTGAACTTTACCACCGTGTTTAGGCCGGACTCCTCGTCGCCGACGAGCTCTTCCACTCCCGCACGCGGCTAGAGCGACTCCGACCACCTCTGATCGCCATCAGCCCATCAATGTGTTCGCTAGGACCTCCCCGACCTCCGAGGACACTTCGCCGGAGCTAGATCACCGCCGGTAAGCCCCGTCGTACTTTCTTTCGCCGCGGTTACTATTCCGGTGAGGTTAGGAGTGTGGGTTAGATAGCTCACAAGCTTAGGGGGTTTTCCGCAATGTCAGTGACTCAGATGAATAGTAGCCCAGGGACCCGTCTATAAGAAGTGCAAGGAAAAATACGCCAGGGACCCGAGCGCAAAGTGGATTTCCTTTGCCGTTTTGAAATTCAATTCCTTTTTATTAAACAACAGACTTAGAAAAAACATAACTTGAGTATTATGCATCCAAATATGGTCAAACCAATTTTACTGGACTCTGCATAATATAATCTACCAAGCAAAAAAAGTAGACTCATATTTCCTATATTACTTTTTAGAGTTTTGAATTAAAGGAGAAAACTACTTAAACCTTAAAAATATGGAAAGTGGTAGGAAAACTTTTAGACTGAGGTTGGGAAAATTTATGGAGATACTTGACCAGTAGGTGCACTGTTTAAAAATGTTAAGTACCCCGGTATCCAAGATTAAACAAATTTCATCCCCTAAGATATGTTTTTACCCAAACCTTGAAAAAAATAAAAAAAGGGCACTAAAAATAGAAACTAGAAAACAATATTATTTTTCTAGCATGATTAGGTGATAAAGTTCATGGGAAAAATATATGGAACCCTAGTCTAGCACTGTTCTGGAATTTATGATTTTATTTATATATTGAGTATTTAAGTAAGATAATGAGTAAAAATAATAGGACATATGCAATAGTGATAAGAAATATTTAGTAGACCCTTGACCACTATTCTACCACTACAAAAATAGTAACCACCCCATAATATCACAATAAGTGGGTTAAACAAATAAGACTTGGATTTTGCCAATACTTCAAAAAATTAAAAAGAAAGACTAAAAGTGGGGAACAGTAAGCAACCCTATTTTTCTCTAAGTGCTTATGATGTGTACTATAAGGGAAAAATATAAAACTAAGGTAGTTGTACAGTGGAATACACCCCACCCCCTACCCTATGAGAAAGACTATATATTCTAAGAAATCATACAACCAATCCCCTATAAGTAAAAATAACCAACTTTAGGAATGATTGCTCTTGCGCAATGAAGAAACTAGAAAAATTGGCAAATCTGTTGTTTGACATTTTTCAAATAGAGCGGTAGTAGAAAGCACCCACTAAGCCCCCAAACTTTGGAAAATCACCATTAATTAACCATTAAGTACCTTTGACTAAAATTTGGCATAGGAGCATAATATCACCCATAAACACCAACAAAAATAAGTTATAGGGCAGAAGCCACTTTTTCACAAGGGTTGTAGTTTAAAGTGCCCCCTCTGCCCTAGATTTTTAATATTTTTGTACAGAGAAAACCACTCCCATTTTAGACCTCAATTTTTGAGACAAACTTGTGCAAGTCAGTAAAAAACCACAGTAATTTTTATAGGTTTTTTTTGGAAATTTCGAAAACAGAAGCGTAGTTCAACCTACCCTATAAAAGACCTTAAAAATTAAAAAGGAAAAGAAATCCTTGAAACCTAATATGCACTTTGGACATGTACAAATGAATATAATTATGTTTCATTCATACTCATACATTTGCATTCATTATATTACAATCTCACGGACGGAGAGTATGTCTCGATCCAAGAGCTAGAGGCACAGCAAGAGGAAGCTCGACAGCCAGCTCCCGAACTCGTCGTCGAAGAATCTCCCGCTGCACCCGCAATTGAAGGCAAGGCCCAGTTTTATGCATAACCGTTATATATGCTATTTTTACTACACTTAATGTTTGTAGGCTTGTACCGTGCACTTAAGTGTAGGAGTTGCTTGAAACCCTAGCTGCATGAACTCAGGATTCCTTTTTGAGATGGATACTAGTATGATAGGTCGAGTAGCTGCTTTGTTAATTATGGATCTCGGTAGAAGTCGAGTGATTTTTCTAACACTTGCGCGAGGTCAGGAATTGATTGTATTCATCTTGATAATGGTATCTATGATGGTCCATGGGCATGGATCCAGGGTGGATGCCTTGTCTACGAGACAGGAATGGAATTAAGGATTAATGTGCGGATACCTGAGTCGACCGTTTGAACGTACTAGACACATGTTGGGAAATATGGTAACCGATAAGCCTAGTACCTGATTGAACCTGCCCGCAAACTTTACTCCTCACTGGACCTGAGACGGAGTCTCCCATGCTAGCTATGGTGGGTACAAGTGTGGCCGTTGCACGGTGGTAGCCGGGGTCAATTGGAGCATTGTACGCCAAGGTCGTGAGCCCTGTTCTATTGCCAGGGAATCAATGGGGACGGTTGACGTGTGTGGGGACAGAGTGCCCCTACATGTCGTGTGTTTAGGTTTACCTTGCAAGGTTAAAACTCGATTCGAATCGTCTGCTTCTCGCAGCTAATGAGACTGCTTGACCCCTTGTACTGCATCGAGTAAAAAGTGAAATGAGGATTCTTGAGATAACATGTTGATTGCACTAAATGATTGTTACCATGCATGCTTAGAGAGGAGCAAATCTAGCTTAATTAAATATGCTAGAACTAGAAAGGCTAAAAACTGTTTTTAGACTCAGCTAGTGCTTTTGGCAAACCAAACCCACTCAGCCAAACAGTTTCATGGTCTCGAGGTAGAGGAGTAGACTCCTCACACCGGGTAAGTCTAGCTGAGTATTAGTATACTCAGCCTTGCTTGTGGCATCATTTTTACAAGTACACTGCAGGACATGGTTGATGGTGTGACTTGGCCTTCCACCCTGCCACCGTGTTGGACATCGAGTGGGATGCCCCCTTGGCAGGAGAGGACCAGGAGGAGTAGTGGGCTAGGCCTGCCCCATTCCTCAGCACCGACGTTATCTATTATCCGCTACACTATTAAGAACTTGTTATCTTTATCAAACTCCAAATTATGTAATAACTCAAGTACTTTAATTTGTGGTTTCATGTTTATTGTATTCTCTCTGAGTCTCACCATCGTGTGAGCTAATGGTACTTGATCCTTGGTAAGTGGCTCTATCTGATGAGATCCAAAGAACTAACGGATTATTCCGATTTAAGTGTGTTGCTGCCTTTAAGGTGCGACTCGGGCACTTAAGCTGGAATAATTCGGGCGGTTCTGCCATAGGGAGAAAGCTTGATTGTGGTAGCCAAAGCTACCACACCGCAAGCTGAAGATGTTGCTATGGACCCAGCTGAAGGGTCAAGTGATGATAGCGAAGACATTGACATTGAAGAAGATAGTAACATTATCCGTCCCATGAAGCCGAGCCATGTGGACTTTAGGAAATCCACAATCAAGGGAAGACATATTGAGGTACTTACTAAGTTCCATTAAATTGACGACATTAACTAGGTTTGACTTGGGGGTGAAGACTTGGTGGTGAAGCCTAGGCAAGATGAAGTCGTTATCTTTTGAAGCTTTTTAAGAGTCAAGCTTAGATTTCCTTCACACAAGATGATAGTGGTTGTTCTGAAAAGATTTAACATATACCTTCATCAGCTTACCCCGAATGCCATAGTGAGGTTAGGGGTTTTTATTTGTGTTGTACGAAGCTATGGTGTTGAACCCAACACAGAGGCATTTGCCAAATTCACGAATTGCATTACCAGACGAAGGAAACTGGAGGCCTTCATAATAACTTAGGTGTTATAACTTCGCTTACCAAAAAGAAGCTATGTTTCTGGCCCTTGTGTAACATAGCAAATGGCTGAACGCATGGGCGAAGGAGTGGTTCTACATGAAGAACGATTTGAAAGAGAGAGAAGATGTTAAGGATATTATCCAGAATCCTATCCACCCCAGCTTTGGGTTTAAAAGGCTGAATTGTTATATAAATTTCAAAGCTCAAGCTTCTATTATTATTTTTAATGCTTTGTGCACCCACATCAGGATGGGGGATCGTGTTCAAGAACATCTGGCTTTCAACACATGTCATTGAGGGTTGAGTGGGATATGCATGAGATGAAGGAGGACGATGCTTCAGAAATAGAGCCTGGTTTGGTTAGGCTTCGTTACAAGTATAAGTTCAAAGCTCAGTTCGAAGAACCTTCCGATGAATAATTAGATGCCATTGAGTATAAATGTAACGGAATTCTTGGTAATTCTGGCAAAAAGGAGGCTGAAGCGCTAAATCTAACCTTCGCAGCATGGAAAAAAACGTTGGTTAAATCGTGTGTTTGATGCTATTGGGTTCTTTTATCCTGACTACCCCTGTATAATCTAGGAGGCAAAGAAGAAGAAGAAGAGGAAACAAAAGCATCCTAAGGTGACTTTGAAGCGTCACAAAATTTCCACTTTGAAGAAGAAACCTAAAGCAAGGATTGCTCAAGCTTCAAAAGAGCCAAAGGTATGATACATATTTTTTGAATTCTATTTCCTAACTAGTTGACTTCGTTCATTTAGTTATTCTTATTTTTTTGCAGACTAACTCTAGAGATGACGACGTTGTTGAATTATCCATTCTTGAGAAAACTCCCCTAGAAAGTATTGCTTCTGAGCCGAAGGAGGCTCCAACTTCGGAGTTCTTTCCAAGCACTATAGAGGAGGATGGACACATAGCTCTAGTGATGAGCGTGCTCTTTTTTTTATGGGGACGAAGAGGACACCGAAGATGTAACTAAGACGAAGGGCTCATAGGGGCGACAGCCACAACAACCAAGGTGACGAAGGTCATCAGCATGCCTTTCGTAGCTGCAGCAGCACTAGGCATTATGGAAGTCCTTACGGCACCCTCGACAGTGACACTTTCTTTGGCCAAGGCAACTGAGGAGAATGTTGAATTTGTAGGGCCTACGCTGGCAGATGAGAAGGGAAAAGGAGCTGCAGAAATTGAAGCAGCTAAAAAGGCTATAGAAGGTGATGTGTCTATGGGAGAAGGTCCCTTTGAGCAGGATTTTGGGGGCCGACGGTATAGAGTTCACCACTATGCCGGGAAAACATTGGGCGTGAAGCAGATGGCCAAAGTCCTTGAGTTTGTTGAACAACTAGGGTATCCTTCGAGATCAACAATCTTTGGAGGAGGGCCGGACAACTACTTACTACCTAGACATTCGAGAAACTGATGTATGTCGCTACATGGCAGATAATATAGGTTTTCCAAAGCTCTAAGTTGTGCTGTCAACCATTCCCTTCGAATGTTTTTTGGACTGCGTTGCTTATACTCATTTAAAGATATAATTTCTTGTGCTCTTTAATGCTTCGGATTACTAGGTTTATTCTGTGATTAAACCTCGGTTGATCATGGCTCGACCCACACCGACAGTCTCCCAGACCCATGGGCCCCAACTAAACCGGGGCCCGTGTCAGGCTGCCTCTATGCCGATAAAGAGCATGGTCCTTTCAACACCTCTATCCCACCCAGGCATTATGACGGTCCCGACACAGTGGACCCCACTATCCACCTCAACGACCCAGGTCTGGACCCGAATCACTCAAAAGAAGGATGGAGCCAAGGTCCCCACTGCCACTAGGGCAGGATGGGTGCGGCCGACTAAAGTTGCAATCGCCTAGCCCTAGGGAGGGACCGCTGCACCTATAGCTTCAGGATCCCCGCTCTACTATCCCAACATACTTTGCATCAACATGATGGTGGAGGTCGATCTTGTCTCCGATGACGAGTTGGTCGTGCATGGAGCCCCATCAATGAGAGGCGTGTCGCCGACGAAACCGTCACCGTAACATTTAGCAGCACCATGTAGTCGAGGAACGGGACCTGACTCAACCTGTTCCCTTGGGGTGAAAATGGGTCGGATATACCCATCGGGTACCGGATATGGATAGAGCAAATACCCTTTTTTTGGATATGGATTCAGGTATTTTTATATTCAGGACGGATACGGATAATACCCGGATACTGTAGCTTCGGATTCGGGTCGGATATGGAACGAGGACTACCAGTTAAATAACTGGGTATTCGGGTCGGATACGGGTACCCGTTTTTTCCTTTTTCTGCATATTAATATAGTTATAAAATCATAACTTTTACATATGAAATCGGATAAAGATAAAGTTTATATGAAAATTGTAGAGCTCGAATAGATCTATAACTTTGTAGTACATCAATTTTTTGTTTAAACATATATTTAGGCCAAAATCATTAAAATTATGTCCAAATTTATATCAAATTAATATACTTTATCATTTTTATGTGGGGGCTTAAGGATATTATCACGTGAGAACTTAAGGTTATCTTTGTATAGACTATTTATTAGTATTGGTAACTTATTTGCAATTTCTGGTCGATGCTACGTTATTTGATGGATTTAATTGTATTTTTATAATTTTCTACGACAAGAAATTAATAATATATAAATATTCTCAAAAAATCATGAAATTTTATGGAGGCACAACATATGTTCATATATAACCATAAAAATGTTTGGATCACAAGATCTATAAGATGGCCCGTTTCTTCTATTTCACGTTCACTTATTTAAATGAGTTACATGTGAAATCACTATAAGTATCCAAGTTCCACATAACCAGTACTTTACTTTATCATTTTCATATGAGGACTTGAGTTATCTTCGTATAAAATGTTTATTTGTTTTTGTAACTTATTTGCAATTTTTGAGTGAAACTAGAATATTTTATGAATTTTAATATTGCGGTGTTGGTTTTACAATGTCCTTGTAATTAGTAACTTTGAACTGCATGATGTCAAATTTATGGCTTTCCTTTCCTACATTTGATCTATCATATATATGATTATGTATTGCTTAATTTATGTATTTGTTGGGTGCTTAGACAATTAATATCATCAGGACGAACTACCGGACAAATATCCGGTACCTACCCGAGTAGTATCTGTTATCCGTTTCTTACTCGCCCGGAATATTACCCGGTCCCGTCCTGTATCTGTCCCGAATCTTATCTATCCGTATCTGGTCCCGTATCCGAGAGAAATTCATTAGGGTAGGATACAGGATGACCCTGTATCCGGCTGTATTCGTCCCGTTTTCATCCCTACTGTTTCCCGAGACAAGGCATCTGAGGTGGGGGAGATCCTAATAAGCAAGGTTTTCGCCTACAATAGAACTCCCGCCATTGGAACTATTGCCTCACCTAGGAGCGTGAAGGTGAAGCAGCCTAGCATGATACCGGGACCTCTTGCGGACATCAACTTCTTCCTCACGACCTGTAACCCGAGTTAGCCAAGATCATGTGTTGGGGGCCTTCGTCTTCCGAAGGTCCTCAAAAACATGATTTAACAATGTTTCTGGAGTATAATACATGAATAAGTACCTTCAGACTCAGATCAGAACCGCAGTATGAGAAGCACAAAGAATACAAAGGTTGACGCAGAGCCGAAGCTATGCGCGAGGGAGCTTCGGCATGATAGCAGAAAAGGGAACCGACTTAAAAGGGAAAAGGCTATTTAGACCTCGATGGATCACTATAGAGTCATTAGCAAATGTAAAGGGCATGGGTGTAATTTTACATGGGCTACGTCCTGTGCCTATAAATAGATGAACAGTGCTCCTGTACTGTTCACGCTGACTTGGCATTTGCTTTTGCGTCACGCTCATACTTTTACCTTCTTTCAAGCTGAAGGTACATTTGTAACTTGATATCATTTCAACTTTTCCATGATAATAAAATAGAAATGAGCTGATAATGATACATAATTGTTCATGTTATCTTTTACATTTCATATGATTCTCTATTCATTATCGCATGCTGCAATGATGAAGGTATGTCCCTCATGACCTTCGTCCGAAGGTCATTATATCCTAAGGGAAATAATGCCTCAAAGGACGAAGGGCATTAACATTTAACATTTTTTGTGTTGCCTTGTTCTTAACTCAAAGCATTTGAGAACAAGTCCCCAACATTGGCGCCCACCTCCGGTGAACTCTTTTCGACCACCTTCGGCAAGCACTGACCTTCGTCATGCCACCAAAGAAAGCTTCAGCGATAGGGGCTGCCGCTTTGCAGCTGTTGGGGACTTGTTCTCAAATGCTATGATTTAAAAACAAGGCAACACAAAAAATAGGTTAATGGTTAATGCCCTTCGTCCGTCGAAGCATTATTTCCCTAAGGATATAACGATCTTCAGACGAAGGTCATGAAGGACATACCTTCATCATCACAATATGCACTAACGAAAGAAGAAGCATATAAAGCATGAGAAATAACATGAACAATTATATATTATCATTAGCTCATTTCTATTTTATTATCATGGAAAAATAGAAATGATGTTAAATTACAAATGTACCTTCGGCTTGAAAGAAGGTAAAAGTACAAGCGTGATGCAAAGGCAAAATGACAAGTCAGCGTGAACAGTACGGGGGCACAGTTTATGTATTTATAGGCACGGGACGCAGCCCATGTAAAATTACACTCATGCCCTTTACATTTGCTAATGACTGTATAGTAATCCATCTAGGTCTGAATAGCCTTTTCCCTTTTAAGTCGGTTCCCCTTTCTGATATCACGCTGAAGGTCCCCTACACATAGCTTCAGCTCTGTGCCAACCTTCGCATTCTTTGTACTTCTTCATGTTGTGGTTCTGATCCGAGTCTGAAGGTACCTATTCATGTATTATACTCCAGAAACATTGTTAAATCATGTTTTTGAGGACCTTCGAAAGACGAAGGCCCCCAACAGCAGCCACTGGACCCAAATCAGGAGACCCTTTCTCTTTGAGAGGACCGAAGCCAGAAGAGGAAGGCCACTAGTCCAACACCCCAGGAGGACGAATTGGACCAAGAAATCAGAAATATGGAGATGCTTCATTAGCAAGTGCAAAAGAAGAAGGAGAAGATGGCCCGACTAGCTGACCTTTAGAGGCAGATTGACGAAGCCACTGAAGAAGTACGTCACCTTGCTCAAGACGAGCAAGACCGAAGGCCTCAACACAGGGAGCTTCATCAAGAGGGCTTGTTCAACGATGATGGATGGTATGATGATTTTAATCATGATACCTTTACTTTTGACGATGCTTCTCCCTTGGTAGCAGAACTACAGGCTATCCTATGGCCCCCATCATACAAGCCACCTCAGCTTCCAATGTATGATGGGCATTCAGACCCGAAGCAGTTTTTGATGAGTTATGAAGCAACTATATCTTCATACAGAGGCAATGCAGCTGTCATGGTCAAGTCCTTCGTCATGGCAGTCAAGAATGTGGCTCAAACATGGTATTCTTCTCTTCGGCCAAGGACCATCACTTCATGGCAGAAGCTCAAGGACATGCTGGTGACAAGTTTCCAGGGCTTTCAGACGAAGCCAGTCACAGCTCAGGCTCTGTTTCAATGCACGCAAGACCATGAGGAGTATCTCCAGGCATACGTCCGAAGGTTCTTGCGTCTGAGAGCACAAGCGCCTACAGTGCCCAATGAAATTGTCATTGAGGCCATGATCAAGGGGCTTCGTCCAGGACCTACTGCCCAGTATTTTGCTAGAAAGACTCCACAGACTTTGGAGAAGCTGCTTCAAAAGATGGATGAATACATCCGTGCTGACAATGATTTTCGCCAAAGAAGGGAGGAAGCCTATAGGTTCTCTGAGATGACCAGGGGCTTCGGAGGGAGAATCCACCCAAGGCATGTCAGGTCAATCCACTCCACCCAGAGTGGCGACAGAGGAAGTCAACAACAGAGGCCACAATATTCCTCGCAAGCTTCGGGGCAGCAACAAAGCTATCTTCGGCCGCCAGCTCCAAGAGGCAGAGGCGCCAGGGGATTCGGAGGAAGGTTTGGGGATCAACCTAGGAAAAATTATTGCTTATTCTGTGGTGAGGACAAGGGCCATACTACAAGGATGTGCCATGTCACCATTCAGAAACAAAAGGAAATAGCAGAAGCCGCAGCTCAGCAGAACCAGCCGAAGCAGGTCATGCATACTGCTTCGTATCACTCACCCTACATACCAGAGTATGTGGGTAACCATCCTGTAGCGTCTGTTGCTTCAGCTAGTCAGCCACAAGCATCCTGGCCACAGCCTCCACCTCCGCCACCACTACAACCTGCATATTCACGCGGCCAACAGCCAGAAGGGAGTCAACAGACCCATCAGCAGCGAGACTTCAGGGAGGAGTCCGAAGCTCGCACAGTCAACAGTAATGTGCCAGAATCGAAGCATATCTACTAAGAGATATCCTACCCCATGAAATAGTTTTTACATTCGTTATCATTTGTTGTCTTCAATTTCCTGTAATAGCTTCATTCTTGCCATAGTATAATATATCTTCTCCACAGACTCACGAAGTTCAAAAAAGTCGCTGAGGCACAAAAGTCGTTCCTAAGGGAACGCGGGGCTAAAAATTACATTACAAGTTTCACCGAAGCTACAAATAGTCATTCTAAGGAACGCAACGTAAGTTTGCTGAAGCTACAAAAAGTCGTTCCTAAGGGAGCACAGTGTAAGTTTTCTGCTCAAAAGTCGTTCCAAAGGGAATGCAGAGCCAAATACCGCCGAAATATAAGGCGAAGCGCGAAAAGTCAACGTGAATACCGCCGAAATAGAAGGCGAAGAAGTTCAAAAGACGTTCCTAAGGGAATGCAGACCTTACAGCGAAAAGTCAGCGCTGATACATCGAAAAATAAGCGGTGAAGCCGAAAAATAAACGGCAAAGAGATTGTGTATTCCACTATGGGGATGTGTGTGTCTTCGGCACAAATATCATTTTGCATAGCATAACATCATCACATCATTTCGCATAACATAACATCATACATCATATTGCATCAATGGCACAAGAAGAGGATACAATGTTGACCTTCGGAGAATGCTTCGAAAAAGTGAAATTATGCTAAGGCACAAAATAAGTTTTGAAGAAATACAGCTTCATCAGCTCTGATATGGAGGAAAAAATCTATTGTTAACGAAGCATTAATGTTTTGGCGACGCTTGGAGGATTTTTTACGAAGCACTCTGATGTGGAGGAAAAAACCTATTGTTGACGAAGCATTAATGTTTTTGCGACAATTGGAGGATTTTTCACGAAGCATGAAAAGAAGGGAAGGTGTTTTTTTGCCGAAGGCTCAAAAACGTTATGTACATAAAAGTTTCATGCATCGCAAAAAAATGAATTACAAAGCCATTCATATATTACATTCAAAACCCATGAGCACCAAATATTACAAGCATAGTCCAGCAAATGTTACATTAATAATCTAACAATGTTTTTATAATAACTATTCTTCTTCTTTCAAAACTTTATCTGCAGCTTCGGTCAGCAGTTGGGTAACGACTTCGTCTATAATAGTTTCGGCCATGTTAATAATTTCTGATGATTCCTTTGCCTCTACTTCGGCCAGTGACTCGAAGGGCTCCGGGGGAGGAGATAGTTCAGCTGTGATAGAAAACGTAAATCAGTTCAAAGTCACAAAAGTAAACAACAAAGTTAAAAATCATTAAGTAATACCTATTCGTCTCTCAAGCTCCGCAGCCTTTTCAGCTGCTTTTGTTGCTTCTCTAGTGTCATGAGTATCTTTGTCGCTCTTCTTTATTATTTCGTGAGCCATCCCTCGGCCGTCGTTTTCCCAGATGTCAGTGAAAAATTTTCCGCCTATTAAGCTTGCTTCGGCTGAGGGGTCCTTCGTATCATCAATGGAGAAAGCAGCTTCGGCTTGGGCCAAAGTTTTAACATGTTTGCACCCTGCTTTCTCCAAGATAGCTGCAACTCCTCTCGCGCCAGAGAAGGCACAGACGTCCCCGCGTCACTCAAAATTTCCTCAAAAGCTTCGGCTTCGCTGCTGATCCACTCAATTGGGCCCTCAGGATCGCCTCTTATGAAGTTGTCCTCGCTTGAATATGCGCCAACGTTGGCAAAGCTAGTTTTTATCTTTTCACGCAGTCCATAGATTTTTTCAAAGCATCTTTCCTTGGATATGTGAAGTTCTTCAACGTTTTTCTCTAAATGATTTGTCCACTGTTCGCTAATTCCTCGTTTAGCTTCTGCGACTGCGCACTTCTCTTTAGCTTCGGCTAGTCGCTTCGTAAGGTCTTCAATCTCAATTTTTTGGGCTTCAGATTGGGTTTTGAAGTTAGCTTCGTCCCTCTTTACTTTGTCCACCAATGTAAGCAGAATTTTGTCTTTTTCCAAAGCTTCGTTCCTCAGCTTAATAACCTTTGTTCGAACGTTATTGAGACCAATAGTGCAACTTTCATCTTTGGCATTCTTTTGCGCCCTTAAGGCGTTGCTAAGTATTAAGCCCTACACAAAAGAATGAATGGATCAATATAAGAACCAAAGACTAATTCGAAATTCATAAAATTCCAAATTCACAATTTTCGTACCTTCAAACTGTTGTACGCAAGGCTATCCGCGAGATTGTCTTTCGTCATGGCACAAAGGCCAACTTCGAGCTTCGGAAAGCCCATACTTCTGGCCATCTCCCGGCAGACAGATAATTCTTTGTTGTCTGGGAGGCAATATAAGAAGTCATCTTCGTCTGTGCCATTAAACACTAAGGCCCCTTTTGGGTATTTCAGTTCTCGGGCATAGTGTTTTGCTTCAAAAATTTCTTCTTCAGATAATCTTTTTCCCGAAGCGTGTCGAATAATATAATCAAGGTCCTCGGAAGACGCTTCGGGAGTAGGAGCGGCAGCTTTTTCAGGCAAAATCTGTTCTATACCCTCTTCTTCCGCTGCCTTCTCTCCAGTTTCTGAGGATTTCTCCTTGGCGGGCACTGAAGGCCCAGCTTCGACGTCGGCCTGGCTCAGTATAGCTTCGGCTTCGGTCAGCTTTGTCTCGGTTTCAATCTGTATTTTCAAAGCCTTGGCAATTTTTCCTGGAGTAGAGCTTGAAGTTTTTATCGTCTCCAGCACATCTAATACACTAGCCATCCTTTTTCTCTTGGGGGTTGCTGCTAGATCTTTTTGTTTCTTCGGTGCCTCAACTCCTGCCGAAGGGCTTAGAACTTCTGATGTTTTCATCTCTTCGATTCTCGGTTCTTCAATTTTGTCAGCCTTCGGCATTGCAGCCGGCTCTTCAATCCTCTGCGTAAGAGCAAGTTCTTTGTCTTCAGTAGCCGAAGAGGTTTCACCACCAAATTCAGGCACTTGTGGCCGGTTCAATGTAGCGCGGTCGGTGAGTAAGAACCTTCACCTTTTTCCTCTTCGGCGCGGGCTCGCTTGAAGCGGCTGAAGCAACATCCTTCCTAGAAGTTCCACTCTTTCTCTTCTGCCCCCGTGGCAGGTAGCTGTAGTCAGGGTACATGAATCCAATAGCATCAAAAACTCTATTTAGCCTCTTCTTTTTTCGGCTCCCGAAGGTCGCAGATAGTGTGTTATCTTCAGACTTGGAGTATGCTCCAAGTAGTTCATCACTAGTGTTTTCAACACACTTCAACCAGTCATCGTCTGGTTCGATAAATTGGTCCCCAAACCTGAAGGTATATTTTAATCGAACCAAACCACCTTCGCTAGGGTTATTGATGGTTTCCTTTGGTATTTCCCAGTTGTCTATCAGTGGTCATATCCTGTAGGCCACATGCTCTTGGACTAAATCCCTTGTCCCGATGAAAGAGCAAACTGTGCCGAAGGCCCTTCGGCATCCTTCGGCTGCCTCATCAATCTCTACCTTTGGCTTTCGGAGGCCGAAGCGCGACCAGATGGGGCACATAATGATCTCTTTAATGTCTTCTCGTGCCTTTAAATCATTTTTCACATAGAACCATTCTTTCATCCAGTCTCCGGGCCATCTCTTCCGAAAAGTTGGCACTGGGCAGCTTGAGCCTGAACGAGCAACGAAGCTATAGCAACCAAAATTGTTATGATAATGTTCTTTACCCCAGGGCTTCGTCTCATACGAAAGTTCGTGCATACTGCAAAAACATTTTGCACTTGGCTCCAAACCTTGACTCCTCACGGCCCAGACGAAGATCCCCATTCTGATAATTGCTTTGGGAGTAATTTGGTGAAGGAAAATCTGATATATCTTTAAAACTTCAACCACAAATCTGCTTAAGGGGAACCGAAGCCCAGCTTTGAAGAAGCTTCGGTAGATCACGACTTCATCTTCTTCGAGAACAGGAACAGTCCTATCTCCGTTGTCAGCCCTCACAATAGACATATCTTGAAAATACCTTCCTCTCATATTATCAAGATGACTCTGTTTAATAGTTGATTTTCCGAAAACTGCATGACTTGGTCGCCAGGGCCGACCTTCGGAGTCTTCGCCCCCACTTTCCGCATCATAATTGTCGCTGTCATCGGTATCTTCAGATAACCCTTCTAGAATCTCCTTAGTAATCTTTTCTGTATTTGTCTTTGCTATTGATTCAATAAAGCCAGCAGTCTTCTCCTCAAGGAGCTTCTCCTCCTCGCTCAGCTTCGTCTCAGCAACATCTTTTTTATCTTGAGACATCTTCTCTTCGGAAATGGTGAAAATGTGTTCTTAAAGCCGAAGCTTAGAAAATCTAAAAAACCAAGCAAGCGTTGGTAGGTAAGAGCTAAAAAATTGAACAAGCAAAGCAGGCGACAAGTAGCATACCAAATGTGCTCGGGTGAGTTCTTATTTATACGCCCAGTGCGCTCCAAATTGGAGGGGCCCGTCTGTCATTGATTGTTGCTATTCTAGCAAAGGGAAGGTGTTTTTTCGGACCTTCGGCTTAGTGCCTTCGTCCATATCGCAATCTGAATTTGTCATTTTAACAAATTAATATTGCGAGGGGCTACTGTTGGGGGCCTTCATCTTCCGAAGGTCCTCAAAAACATGATTTAACAATGTTTCTGGAGTATAATACATGAACAGGTACCTTTAGACTCGGATCAGAACCGCAGTGTGAGAATCACAAAGAATACGAAGGTGACGCAGAGCCAAAGCTATGCGCGAGGGAGCTTCGGTATGATAGCAGAAAAGGGAACCGACTTAAAAGGGAAAAGGCTATTTAGACCTCGATGGATCACTATAGAGTCATTAGCAAATGTAAAGGGCATGGGTGTAATTTCACATGGGCTGCGTCCTGTGCCTATAAATAGATGAACAGTGCTCCTGTACTGTTCGCGCTGACTTAGCATTTGCTTTTGTGTCACGCTCGTACTTTTACCTTCTTTCAAGACGAAGGTACATTTGTAACTTGATATCATTTCTATTTTTCCATGATAATAAAATAGAAATGAGCTGATAATGATACATAATTGTTCATGTTATCTTTTACATTTCATATGATTCTCTTTTCATTATCGTATGCTGCAATGATGAAGGTATGTCCCTCATGACCTTCGTCCGAAGGCCATTATATCCTAAGGGAAATAATGCCTCAAAGGACGAAGGGCATTAACATTTAACATTTTTTGTGTTGCCTTGTTCTTAACTCATAGAATTTGAGAACAAGTCCCCAACACCATGCAAACCCCAAGTTAGGTTGGGGTGCGCTGGAAAAGATGGTGAATGATCTACCCCGCACTCCTGACAACGAGTGCTACCGGTGGATCCTCACTCAAGCAGCAAACCACCTCATACCGTCGGCTCACCTCGATGGCGACATGCGCCACCACATCAACAGTCGCAGCGACGGACGAGCCAACATCGGCGAGTCGTGTGCACGACGACACGAAGAAGAGCTAAGGCGCCGAGAGGAATACAAATGGGACCACGACATCCCACAACAGCAAGCCACAAACCAAGCTGACTCCATCACCAACTCGATGAACGACCCAGAGCCACACTGGTCTGCTCGAGATCGCCTAGAAGATCCACATTGCTCGTCGCCGCTGGAGATGACAACGGGTACAAACCCACTGGGTTTTGCCATCCCAAACCCATACCCGTGAAAAATATCTATACCCATTAAAAAGCCTGTACCCATGACGAGTTTGAAATTTTGCCCAAACCCGTACCCATCGGGTTAGCGGGTACCCGCGGGTTTCATCTCCAATACGCTTGCTCTTCTCATAATCAATAAGTATCGTAATGATTAATGAGATCATAGTCCAAAATTTATGTGATGAACAACGAGTTCATGATTTGGTACAAAATTATTAGTAGAGAGAATGAAATACAAATAATAAGTTGTATAATCAAGTGACCTTACACTAAGTTATCCATACACCGCATATATAACGCTAGTAAAAACTATAATAGAAGCAAGCAACACTCTCACCAACTACTTATACATTCACCATTCGATAAAAATTAGGAAGTAAATAGGGAGATAACAAGTTTGTTGTTCGTTTATAAAATAAAATGAAAAAATGCACTAGGTTTGGTCGGGTTTAAAAACCCATGGGTTCACGGGTACGATTTGGGTACTATAGGAACAAACTCGTACCCATAAACCCATCGGGTATAGATATATGCCCATTAATAAACCCATGGGTATGAAAATTAACCCAAACTCGTACCCTAATGGGGTAAAAACCCATCGGATTTGAGGTTTCGGGTACCCATTGCCATCTCTAGTCGCCACCACGGGACCATCACCAGGTTTGTGTCCATGACTACCGTCTCGAAGCCCAGGGATGTTCATGTCTCGACTTTACTCCTCAGCTGCAGGTAGTATAGTGGCCGCTTAACTTCAAAGTATCCAACGTCGACATGTATGAGGCTAAGCTAGACCCCGAGAGCTGGCTGGCCATCTACTCGATGGCAGCACAGGCCAACGGGGCATCAGAAGACGTCATGACGACATACCTCTCGATTGTGCTAGGGTAGGACATGCTCCAGTGGCTCCGCCATCTCCCTCGACACTATATCGACTGCTGGGCCAACTTCTACGACCATTTTGTTGCCAATTATTAATCTCTCTCCCATAAGCCCGCCCATCCGTGGGACCTCTGATCAACTCTTCCTTGAGGCCGAGTCTACATCACTGCTAGTGAACGGACCCAGACCTCATCGAGTAACCAAGGGCTCTGGCCTAGAAGAAGGAGGGGAACTCGCCGTAGGACAAGAGGCCAAGAGATGAAGTTCACACAATGGGGCCGCCAGCAACTCGCAAGCATGGCCCCTCCCCCCTACAACTGCAATTCATGGGCGCTGGATGAGATTCTCAACAACACATGTCCTTACCATAAGGATATGCATCACACTCTGTGTAACTATAGAGACTTCAAGAACTCAAACGGCGACGGCCGACCCTTTGAACCACTTCCTCCTCCTCCACCTTGGCAGGATCAAGGTCTGCAACCTCAGCAATAGGGGATGGGAGGAGGGGAGTTTCCCCATGTTGATATGGAGGTCAACACCATCTACTAGGGCCATAGATTACAAGAGAACAAGAGGCAATAGAAGCTCATCGGTTGACAGGTCCTAGTGGCAGCGATCTGTCCGCCGATGCCATACCGGTGGTCGGAGACACCGATCACCTTTAGTCGAGCAGACCAGTGGCTTAGTTTTGATCATCGAGGCATCCTCTGCTTGTTAACCCGGTGATCAGAGACAGCTGGGTCAAGAAGGTCCTGATGGACAGGGGAAGCAGCATCAACTTCACATTCCCCCTGGACCCTCGAGGCACTTGGGACCCCCTCTCCGACCTCCACAAGTCGGACACCCCATTCTTCGGTATCATCCCGATCGAGGGGAGTACCCCTAGTAACGCATCCCTACCCGTGACGTTCGGCACGTCGGACAACTATCACATCGAGCACCTCCGCTTTGGGGTGGCCTAGTTCACTACGCCTACAATGCCATCATCGATAGACCAGGACTAACCAAATTCATGGTCGTCCCTCATTACTCCTACATTATGCTCAAGATGACGAGCCTGAAAGGCATCATCATGGTGAAGGCCGACTTCCAGGCATCGACAAAATGCTACTGAGGTGCTATCCAGGCAGCTCTCGCTTCAAGTACCTCGGTAGCGCAGAAGCGGCTGATCTCAGAGGCGGACGCGCTCCCAAAGGAAGATCTCCTGGTCCCGGTGACTGAAGCAACTCTAAGCCTAGCAATGTGACCAGCCGAGGAGACCGAGAAGGCCAACCTCGGCCTCCCGGACGCAAGCAAGATGACGATCATCAGATCTAGCCTCTTCGATAAATAGGAAAGCGTGTTCATCCGATTCCTGTAGGATAACCGAATCATGTTTGCATGGAAGCCTATTGACATGCTCGAGGTCCTAAGGGAGTTGGGCAAGCACAAACTAAAAGCCTACCCGCATGCAAAGCCAATCCAACAGAAGCTGCGTCATTTCACTCCTAACAAAAGAGAAGCCATCTGAGTAGAGTTAGCTCAACTAGTAGTAGTAGGCTTCATCAGAGAGCTCCTGCACCCCGAGTGGCTTGCAAATCAAGTTCTTGTACTAAAAAATAATAAAGTGGATTGGCGCATGTGCGTTGACTGTAACGATCTCAACAAAATGGTCCGAAGGACCCCTTCAGGCTCCCAAGAATAGACCAAGTGTCGAGTCCACTGTAGGTTACTCTTTGATCTCCTTCCTAGACTACTACTCTGGTTATCACTAGGTTAGTCTAGCAGAAGAAGACCAAGAAAAGACCTCCTTCATCACGCATTTCGGGGCATTATGCTACACCTTCATGTTGTTCGGCATAAAAAACGTCGGAGCAACCTATCAACAAGTCATCTAGGCGTGCTTAGCTGATCACTGGGGCAAGCACATGGAGGCTTATGTCAATTACATTGTGATAAAGATAGAGGACCCAAAGAACTTCATCGATGACTTGCAGCAAGTCTTCAACAGCCTAAGCAGCTACCGCTGGAAGCTCAACCCAGACAAGTGTGTGTTTGGAGTTCTGGCTGGTAAGCTACTCGACTTCATTGTCAGCCAAAGGGGTATCGAAGCAAATCCTGAGAAGATTGATGCCATCTTACAAATGGAACCCCCAATATCATAGAAGAAGGTGAAGAATTTGATGGGCTGCATGACGGCCCTGGGTCATTTCATCTCATGACTCGGCCAAAGGGGCATGACATTCTACAAGGTGCTCAAGAATATGGATAGGTTCCAGTGGATTCCTGAAATAAAAGAAACCTTTGAAGCGCTCAAAAAGTTCTTGATGACTCCCAAGTCCTCAAGCCATCTAATCGAGCCACAACGGACCAGCCAACCAAAAATTTTTTG
>JAOPSE010001636.1:65000-124789 GCA_029449295.1 Zea luxurians
GGTCTCAAACGGTCGGTCTTCCCTCAAGCACGAATAGGATGGCTAGATTTCAATTAGCTGGTCAACCAAGCGTCAAGCCAACAAGATGATCCACCAAAGTGAGGTTTTTTGGGACCTTTGAGTCGATTGCTGCCCAAGTTAGCTCGAAGCTCGGGTGTTACACCCATTGGGTGCAGCCCAATGGATCAAAATATTTGAAGGAACCAAGGACCTGAGCCCCACTCGCAGGAGGTTCGGGAGTCAAGAAGTGTAGGAACGACATAAACACGGGTCCGGACTTGCACGCGCAGCTCCTAAGTATCCCCCCTCCGGGACATGTGGTGGCCCCAAAAACCCGACCCTATGCGGGTCCAGGTCTGACATCATCAGTCCCTTCGATGGGTCTTGGCATGTCATCATATGCATTAGTATTCATCTTGTTGTGGTACACCTAGAATGCATTCACTAGGGTAAAGATCAAGCCAAATGCGATGTGGTGTTTAGTAGAGGAGGCAAAGCGTAGTTATAAACCCTAATTAGAGCTAGTTTGAGCAAATAAGTTTAAACCAGAGTTTGCTTTGGAGGTGAGATCTTAAAGGCCAAAGATAGGTCTTGCTTAATAGAGAAGTATTTCCTCTAGAAGGTGGAATAAAGTGTGTGAGACACTCAAGAGTGCTTGAGTAACTTTGAAGTTGGATTTAGGGCCCCAAAAGTGAACCTTGTGATCTAGTTGAGATTTGCCAAAAGTCAGAATACCAAAGTTGTAGTGCCTAGAAAGTTGAACAACTTTTATGTGTTGAGATTTTTAAGTAGTGTAGCGAAAGTTGGAGTAAATTACAAAAGTTCAATTTTGGTTCTGATTTGGATTTGTTGAAAATAATATCAACTTGCCAACTTTGCACCTTTGTAACTTTTTGTCTACAGACATTTTGAAGATGGTCATTATAACAAAGTTCCAGATCTGCTTTAGGAGTGTAAGTTTGGTTAAGTAACCTAGCCCTAAATCTATTTGGAACTGGGAGAAAAACTGGTCCAAATAGAGTTGTCAGGATTGTGGGTTTCAGACTTGGTGGAGAATCATGATATGATTTTTTGTGTTTTGGTGCAACTTTGGAGTTCTTTACTACTCTATCTATGAAGTTATGAGCTAGGGCTGCAGTATCGAAGTTGAAGAGCATATAATAGTGAACAAGTTGCTTTAAGTAATTTGGGCCAACTTCATATGAAATCTTGAGTAAAATGCATAAGAATATGCATTGGCTGCAGTATCAAAGCTGGGTACAAGTGTGGGATGCTCGATTTGTTAGCATCATAGCTGATGATCCATATGTTTTTGGTCCTCGAATGCTATATCAAAGTTGAAGAAACCTAATTGGTGAATAAGTTTTCTATTGTAGAGTTTGTGTAGTTCTACAGAAAAACGGGAGCAAAACAACCCTCAAGTTGCCTCTGTCAGTCGAATAGGAGCGGGGGGATTCATTCGTTTCAGACATTTGCCTTTGTCAGTTCACCGGGTTCACTATATCACAAGGTTAAACCTTGCCGCCAGCTTGAGATCTCGTGCCACGATTCAAGCCTCGGCAACATTGGTGCTGTGGTGGATTGGATAGCGCTGAAGGGTAAAAGATCTTGGCAAGGAGATGAGCTCGAGCCCTATTACCAGTCTGCACGTTGTACCGATTGGCTTTACTGTGCTTGAGTGTCGATGTCGTGGAGCTTTCCATTCTTACTATAAGCGCCACGCAGTTGCCTGCTTCACCCTGTGCCGTGATCGTGGCGTTCGCTGAGTCACGCCTGTGGGCCAGTGAAAGACTTGAACTCCATGGTAAGCCGTCGGGGGTCGTTTCGCCATGGCAAGGCCATCCTTTCTCATCCCAAAATTGGACCAAGCTATAGTCGGCTTCTATAAATTGAGTGCCCCTTGTGTTTTGCCTCCTTTTTGCGTTCCACGTTCGCCACTCACCGTCTCCAATCGTTCACCGTAGCCCCTGAATTCGGTTTTTCCCCCAAATTGGTTCCCGTCGCCGCCGTGTAGAGCTTCACTGTGGCTAGGTTGTTCCGCTTGCTATCTCCCTTCTCTGGTCCTTGTTTAAGTCCTCTTGTGATCCCTTGTTTCTCGTCGACCTGTGTGTTTGAATGCTACCACACCAGATTAGCCAAAACACTCTCTCGCCGTCATGAGCACCGTCGTGGTCCACCTCAACATGGATGCCCATTTGTACTCGTTCTCCGGTCAACCTAGCCTTCATTTCAGCCCTTTTGTGAGTTACTGAAGCTCACCATTCCTTCAATTTAAACTCTACTGCGATATATTCATGGGAACAAGTTTGCTGGAGCTTCGGTTCCGCCGTTATCGAGGTCGTGATAGGTCTCGTGCGGTAGTGATTCGATTTCTTAGGGGCATGGAGTCGCCATGGCTCGGTGATGGAGTAGAGATGCTTGGCTTCACCAGAGATGGTCACCACCGGCGAGCCTATCCATGAGTTGGCTGGCGCGCCAATTGTGTTGGGTCGGGGACCTAGAATCATGAATGAGAAAAGGGGCAGGGTCTTGATGCGAATTGTCAGTGAGACATATAAATATTGTTAAGGTTTCTTTTTGGGTATTCAAATATCTAGGGGGCTCTGTGCAAAGCACGCATGGCGCTAGTGCTGGCGATCGACTTTGGGCCGGTTCTGGGCAGTCGTGGGCTGAATTCCTCGGTTTCAGCCAAAAAATATAGAAAAAATGCAAAAATTATGAAAACCAATTTGTGGAGTTCATAGAGTAGTGCAGTTTCCGGTAAAAAGCGTTTTAGGATTTTTACAGCAAATAATAGATTTTAAATAATTTAAAAGTATGTTTAGAATACCTATATGAATTTTAGAAATAAAATTTGAGCTCCAAAAATGCTGAAAATATTTGGGTAAGTTTAATATGTCTAGATCAGTTTCCAATAAAAAAAATGAGCTTGTTTGCAATCTGTTTGCTCAGAAATCTATTGTTGGTTTAAAAAGAAGAATTGGAGCCCTAAACCCTAGTTCAGTATATGTTAAAAAAGGTTAAATAACATAGCTTAATGATATGAAAAGTTTGTGATTTCAAATATGTTTATTATCTAGTTTGTCCAAGTAAATTCAAAGTTGTTATCTTCACCAAGTTTTATGTGTATAGATTTATATATGCTTACCCTAAACTTTAAATAGTTATGTTTTTCCCACCTCTCCTTATTAGAATTTGCATTTCATGGCATTACATAAGCATTCAGGTACCTGTAATTGACTTGTAGAACACCTAGAAGAAGTTGATGTTGAAGTGGAAGAGGAACCAACTCCTCAATCTAAAGTTCCTTGTGAGGGTCCTCCTAAAAGTGTTGTTGTGGGCTACGTAACTGTGATATTCTAATAGAAGAGCCTAACTCTCCTCCTCACAAAGGCAAGCCCCTGTGTATCTTACTAATTCCTTGTGTTTTAAAAGCTTTTATCACTTAGATGACGCATTAGGTGATAGGAGTTGACTGATTAAACATTTATTGCATGACTTTTCATTGGAATATTGATTACCATCCTTGACATCTATTTTACAAAGTTTAAAAATGCTTAGTTATGCTTATAGATTAGGAACAAAATGTTTTTGATCTATGAATCATGTTTTACAAAAAGGAAAAAGGGCTTGATGATGAAGACATCAAAGGCCTTGATAAATTCATCATTCAAGCAGGGTACCTCTGACAGGTACAAGTATTGAGAAATAGTTTAAAATGAGACCAGATGTTGAGTAGGAAAGGTCGCCCATCTATGTCATTTAAGGACTGCTTCGATTGTTGGCCTGCCGATCTAGGACCTTTTAGCTAGCCACATGTCTCATCTTGGGTAAGCCTTGCCTCGGTCGAACCAATACCAGAACAGCTCGTCCGCACTAGGCGTGGGAGGTGGCGAGAGTAACGTGCGTCCACCTGGCAACATGCTAGATGGTGGGGTCTTGTACTCTTGTGTGGAAGGAACCCGTTCTAGTCTAGAGAAAACCCAGTTGCGGGTTGACATATGCAAAGGTTAAGTGCTACATATGTCGTGTGGTTGGAGATCCCCATCTGGTATTAATCGAAGACTAGATCTTCAACGCTCATCGTAGTAACAAGTATAACAAAGATTTGATCAAAAGAAAGCTAGTATAGGCCAAGTGAATGATCTAGATTAGTTGAATCTAGATTCAGCTAATAACCTAACTTGTGAAGTAAAATTTGGCTTAAGGATCAAGTAATAGTAAGCTTTTCTGCAAAAATAGTCTTTGAAACTTGATAAGCCTTACCTTGAATCCTTTAATAGTAGCATACCCTTGAGAGTTTTTTATTTAGTTGGGTAAGTCTTGCTGAGTAATTGCCTACTCAGGGTTTTATTGCAAGTGAGGTGCAAGACACTTTTTGCATCTGTTAGACTAGTCCATGGAGGTATTTTGTTTATGTTCTTGTGTGGCCTTTTGGGAAGTTGTGACCTTCCTCTATATTGTAATAAGTGAGCACTTTAATAATACCTAGGCTTGTACTAATCACTACTTTGGTATTTTGTAAACTTAAAGTTTGTTAATGTGCATTATGTTATTGTAAAGTCTTCCGCTCCATCTCCTATGTTGATGTTTATGTTTTCAAATGTATGATAATTGTAATATTCTCAATCATGGGTCAATGTCGATCTTTGGGAATAAATGAATAAGTTTATTGAAACTTGACACCCTGAGTATGTTATCTAGCACACTTACATATCCATCTAAGGTCGTAGGGCAAGGATTTGTGTGTGTGGGCCTGATAACTTGGTTGGGTTGTGACAGTTGGTATCAGAGCATGCACCCATGTTTAGGAACACTAGAATAATATTTTGAAAATTTCTTCAAAAGGATTTGGTTCCAAATGATTTTGGTAAACTTAAACTTGATTAAAGGCATGGCAGTAGAAGTGCAAATAGTATATGATCAAGCTAAGGACTATTAGGTGGCTTAGCTTAAGATACTAATCACTAACTCACAACTTGGTGATATTGCGTACATGTGTAATGTTTTTTAGGGCCATTCAGGTTTGAGTGGTCGATCCTCAGGTAATGTGATATGTGAGAGCATGACCGAACAAACGTCAGTCTAGGGGAGTGCTTAAATGTGGCACCAGACTATATACATGTTTTGCATATGTATATATGAAGGTTGCGATGTGGAGTATTTACTTTTCTGGGATTTAGTAACCCATGGATGTTTATGGGTATATAAACTAGGAATACTGAGAAGTGTAATGTACTTGTAACAATGTACCTACGCTCAGGTAAGAAGGTAAGATACCATAATGGGTTGCCCTATGGGTAAAGTGTGGCAGCAATGCCTATGCATGGCCAGGCACTTAATTGTGGCACCTCCATATATATATGGAGTATAAATTGTGGCAAAGTGCGTGAATTGCATCATGGGGTTTGGGATGTAATGAAATCTTCTACAGGTATGCTAACTAAACCCTAGGAAATCACAACTAGTTAACTTCAGAGGGAGTAGGATTGTCACCGCCATATAGCGTGATAGCCATTATATGTTGGCAATAGTTGAGAGGCGGATAGGTAACGAAGCATGCATCATGCATTCAGTTCTTTAATAAATTTCCCCCCTTAATGTAGGTAAATTCTATTTCTATTGGGTTAGGTGTAGGGTAAAACTTATTCTCGTTAATATCACTAATGCTTTGACCATTATTCCATCCTTATTCCCTATGACCCAGGATGACTCCTCCTAAGCAAACGCCTCGTATGCATACTAGACCACGTGGTCTACCTAGGTACCAGTTGGCTTCTTGAGAGCCCAAGGCCGGTAGTAGTAGCAGTGCGCCTTTGTCACATGTGGAACAACTACATAGGCGACTGTACATTTCTTCCAAAGAGCATTGTATCAATGTAGTTCGTATCATTGAATTGTTAGCGGAGAGGGATCGGCTCCGTAAGGAGTTGGCTGAGCGTGACCATCGCTTGGCAGCAGCACTATGGTCACAGGAGGCATCTTTTGCCCGTGAGAACCACCTGATGGGTCGTTTCTAGGACTTGGTGCTAACCTATAATAATCTAGAGGATTATGCCAATGAACTACATGAGAAAGTCCACCAGCTTTATGCTCAACTGCACCCCAATGATCAGCCTGGTGCAGTAGAGATGGATCGGGGTGAAGCGGATGAGGACTTAGATAAAGAGGCAGCTCCTCCACTTGTACCATTAGGTGGTGAGTCCCCAGGGGGTAGTGGTGTTTTTGGTGTAGCCACAAACATAGAGGGTTAGAGTTGGCACATGTTCTGGTGTCGTATCCTCTGATGTAATGACAATGCTAGAAGCTAAGCAAGTTTTGGTATTGTAATGAATAATACACCATGTACTTGTTTTATGTATTATATTTCATGGTTGTGGATGTATATTCATGAGACTTGTTTGCTTTAGATGCCTATGTGTACCAGGGGTTCTGATGGCACTTGACCATCCCAGGGTGGGGATTAGACTAATCCAAATCCTCCACTATCACTGGTTCTGCCTACTCTAGCAGATGTTTTTGCTGCTTTGATGAATGCTACTGCAAACAACACCAGGATATTGCGGGAGGTTGTCAATAATCAGAATAACCAGGGTGGTGCTCGAGTCCATCAAAACCAATAAAGGGATGCCACATACATGGACTTTATGGAGATTCTTACACCCGTATTTGCCAAAGCTGAAGAGCCACTTGAGGCGAACGCGTGGATGCATGTAATTGAGCAGAAGTTTGGTCTCATACGGTGCACTGAGGTGCGAAAATCTTTGTTTGTCGCTCAGCAGCTTCGCGGTCCTGCTAGTACTTGGTGGACTAATATTATTGCCATTCAACCACTAGAGCATCAAATCACACGGGATGAGTTCAAAGAGGCTTTTCAGGCTCATCACATTCCAGATGGACTTCTACACATGAAGTTAGAGGAATTTCTAAGACTAAGGCAAGGAGCAGATTCTATCATGCAATACATTGGGAAGTCCAACCATCTCTCTGAGTATGCCATTGATCATGTCAATACTGATAAAAAAAGAGAGATTATTTTATGAGGGGTTTAAATTCCATGTTGCAGAAAAAGATGGTAACCTACTACGATCTTACTCTTAATCGAGAAGTTAGTTTGGCCTTAACAGTGGAAGACAAAGCATGTATGCATCAAAACATCAAACGGGCCTGGAAGGGTTTAGGATTAAAATCTTCTCTGGGATCAGATAAGTGCCAAAAGGTGGTGATCTGATCTGCTAACCCTGCAAATGCACCTTATCGCCAAACTACCTATCCTATCAGAAATCCTATCTATATTCGCCCTATAAATGTGCCAAACCAACTCCCACCAGTAAATAATCAAACCCTTCGGTTACTTGCTCCAAATAGTGCAAAGTATCCTTGTTACAATTGTGGAAGGGTAGGGCATTTTATCATAGATTGTCCCTATCCAAGGTAGAATAATTCCAATTTCTACAAGCCTTCAGGGGGTAGTTCTCAGAATCAAAGCAAGAATGCGCTAGCCAATAGTTCCAAGGGGAAAGTTAACAAGAAGACTGGAAAGGTATTTTATGCGCAAGTTGATGTTACTCCTGAGGGACAACCAGTGCTTATGGATACATTTTTTGTTGTGTATCATCCTACAAGAATACTTTTTGATACCGGTGCATCCCATACCTTCATTAGCAGAAATTTTGTTACAAAGCATCATATACCTATTGTGGAATCTGAAAAAGGGGTTGTAATTCAGTCGCCATGGGGTAGACTTTATACTAAGGAAGTGGTATCTCAAGTGTTGTTAGAATTAATGGGATGTAAGTTCCCTATTGACATGATAGTGTTGAAAGACCAAGACATAGATGTGATTTTTGGTATGAATTGGTTGACCCAACATGAAGCTACTATTGATGCTAATCAGTGAACTGTGAAGTTAAATGCTATGTTAGGAGAAAATAGTTTGGTATTTCATCTTCCTTTTATGGTAAAAGTTTCAGCAAAGGCCTATGGTGTCATAGTTCAAGATTTAGAGGACATCTCGGTGGTAAGGGAATTCCAGATGTATTCCCAGAAGATTTACCTGGTTTACCACCCGAGCGCGATGCGAAGTTTACCATTGAACTAAAGCCAGGTACAACTCCCATTTCTTGAAGGTCCTATAGGATCCACCTAATGAATTAGTGAAGTTGAAGACTCGGTTGAAAGATTTGCTCAAAAAGGGGTTTATTTGACCTAGTTCCTCTCCATGGGGTTGTCCTGCTATTTTTGTGAAAAAGAAGGATCAAACCTTGAGAATGTGTGTTGATTATAGGCCCTTAAATGAAGTGACTATCAAGAACAAATACCCTTTGCCACAGATAGATCTTTTATTTGATCAACTCATTGCGGCAAAGGTGTTTTCGAAGATTGACCTCTGTTCGGGGTATCATCAGATTCGAGTCTGACCTAAAGACATTCCGAAAACGACTTTCACAACTAGATATGGGTTGTATGAGTATCTAGTTATGTCCTTTGGACTTACTAATGCTCCAACACACTTCCCTTATCTAATGAACTTAGTGTTTATGCCCGAATTGGATAAGTTCGTGGTAGTGTTCATTGATGACATCTAACATATTCCAAGAGTAAAGAAGAACATGCAGTTCATCTTCAAATTATGTTAACTCGACTTTGAGAACATCAATTATATGCTAAGTTTAGTGAGTGTGAGTTTTGGTTGGATCAAATTCCATTCCTTGGCCATATTATTTTAGCTGATGGTGTAGCTATGGATCCTAGTAAGGTGAAGGACATTCTAGAATGGAAACCACCTACTCTAGTTCACCTAGTTCAACGTTTCTTTAGTATGGCTGGATAATATCGTTGGTTTATCCCTGACTTTTCAAAAATATACAAGCCCATTACCGAGTTGCTGAATAATTTAAATTTCAATTGGACTCCAGAATGCAAAGAGGCCTTTCAAAAGTTGAAGCAATTACTGACCACAACACCAGTATTAGCTCAGCCTGACATTAAGAAATCTTTTGATGTCTACTGTGATGCTTTTGGCATAGGTATTGGGTGTGTATTGATGCAAGAAGATCGAGTGATTGCATATGCTTCGTGTAAACTTAAACAACATGAGGAGAACTACCTCACTCATGATCTTAAACTTGATGTTGTAGTTCATGCACTGAAGATTTGGCATCAATATCTCTTAGGTAATACTTGACATATTTATACGTATCGTAAGAGTTTGAAATACATCTTCACTCGATCTAAACTAAATATGAGACATCAAAGATGGCTTGAATTGATTAAAGATTATGATTTGGAGGTACATTATCATCCAGGAAAAGCTAATGTAGTCGTCGATACATTAAGTCGCAGAGTGCATTGTTGTTATCTTACAACCAGACTTTTTGAAACCACATCATGCCAAGAAATGGAAACATAAAATTTGGGAATGTTTCAACAAGCATCACTAGTCAATCTTCAACTAGAGTTGACTTTAGTTAATCAAATTGTTGAGGCACAAAATACTGATGCAGGGATAGCTCATATCAAAGAGCAAATGATGGTTGATGAAACCACGTGTTTCCGAGTGGATCACTAGGGTGTTCTTTGGTTTAAGAACCGTTTGGTCATTCCCAAAGTTCCTAAATTGAGGAAACAAATACTTGATGAATCTCATACCTCATGATATTATATTCATCCTAGGAGCACCAAAATGTATCGAGATTTAAAGCAGCGATTCTGGTGGGCAAAGATGAAGATAGAAATCGCTCATTATGTTGCAAAATGTGATGTTTGCCAACGAGTAAAGGATGTGCATTTGAAGTTTGTCGTTCTGTTATAACTGTTGCCTATACTAGAAGGAAAGTGGGAAGATATTAGTATGGATTTTACTGCAGGTTTGCCCAAGACCTCAAGGAGTTATGACTCTATTTGGGTAACTATGGATCGTTTTACCAAGGTAGCACACTTTTTGCCAGTGAAGACTTTATACCCAACTAAGACTTATGCTAAGTATCTTGAGTCTACATGGTGTGCCTAAGACTATTATATCTGATCGAGGGCCACAGTTTGTTTCTAGATTTTAGGAAGAGTTGCACAAGTCTCTTGGTACTAAATTAATTCATAGCTCCACTTATCACTCAGACAAGTGGACAAACAGAAAGGGTGAATCAAATCTTAGAAGATATGTTAAGTTCTTGTGTTTTGGCTTACTCAGCAAAGTGGGATGAGTGCTACCTTTGGCTGAGTTTTCCTACAACAATAGCTATCAAGAGAGCATAAAATGGCACCATTTGAAGCTCTGTATGGTCAATGTTGTAGGACTCCACTAAACTAGCCACAACCTAGTGAACAATATTTCTATGGACCAGATTTGGTGAAAGATGCAGAAGAGAAAGTTAAACTCATCCAACATCGATTCGGAGTAGCACAGCATCGCCATAAAAGTTGTGTAGATAAAAGGAGGTGACCATTGTTTTTTCAAGTTGGTGATTATGTGTATCTAAAAGTTTCACCAATGAAGGGAGTGGTCCATTTTGGTGTTAAAGGAATGTTGGCACCATGATATATTGGTCCCTTTTTGGTACTTGAACGTTGTGGACCTCTTGCTTGTAAGGTACAATTACCGGAATCTCTCTCAAATGTGCATAACGTGTTTCATGTATCACAGTTGAAGAAGTGCCTTCGAGTGCCCAAACAAGTAGTGGATATTTCAGATATCAATTTTGAACTGGACTTAACCTATTCTAAGTATCTGAAAGTCGCCTAGAGGGGGGGTGAATAGGGCGAATCTGAAATTTACAAACTTAAGCACAACTACAAGCCGGGGTTAGCGTTAGAAATAGAAACGGGTCCAAAAGAGAGGAAAAACAAATCAACAAAGAAATAAAGAAGATGAACACGGTGATTTGTTTTATCGAGGTTCGGTTCTTGCAAACCTACTCCCTGTTGAGGTGGTCACTAAGCCCGGGTCTCTTTCAACCCTTTCCCTCTCTCAAACGGTCACCTAGACCGAGTGAGCCTTTCTCTTCAATCAAATGGGACACTAAGTCCGCTACAAGGACCACCACAACTTGGTGTCTCTTGTTTTGATTACAAGTGAATTGAGCACAAGAAAATAGAGGAAGAAGAAAAGCAATCCAAGCGCAAGAGCTCAAATGAACACAAGTCTCTCTCTCACTAGCCACTATTTGATTGGAATGATCTTTGGACTTGGGAGAGGATTTGATCTCTTTGTTTGTGTCTTGTATTGAATGTTATAGCTCTCATAAGGTGTTTGAAGGCTGAAAACTTGGATGCAATGAATGGTGGGTGGTTGGGGGTATTTATAGCCCCAACCACCAAACTAGTCGTTTGGTGGAGGCTGCTGTCGCATGGCGCACCGGACAGTCCGGTGCGCCACCGGACACTGTCCGATGCGCCAGCCACGTCACCCGACCGTTAGGGTTCGACCGTTGGAGCTTCTGTCTTCTAGGCCACTGGACAGTCCGGTGGTGCACCGGACATGTCCTGTAGACTGTCTGGTGCGCCTTCTGGCGCGTGCCTGACTTCTGCGCGCACTGTATCGCATTTAATGCTGTTGCAGGCGACCGTTGGCGCTGTAGTAGCCGTTACTCCGCTGGCACACCGGACAGTCCGGTGAATTATAGCGGAGCGGCTTCCCAGAATTCCCGAAGGTGAGCTGTTCGGAGTTGAGTTCCCTGGTGCACCGGACACTGTCCGGTGGCACACCAGACAGTCCGGTGCGCCAGACCAGGGCACACTTTGGTTGTCTTTTGCTCTCTTTGTTTGAACCCTTTCTTGGTCTTTTTATTAGTTTATTGTAGACCTTTGGCACCTGTAAAACTTATAGTCTAGAGCAAACTAGTTAGTCAAATGATTTGTGTTGGGCAATTCAACCACCAAAATCAATTAGGAAAAGGTGTAAGCCTATTTCTCTTTCAGTATCCCATTAAGATTCCAGATCAGAAAGAGAGAATCGCTCGTAGGAAAACCATCAAGTTCTACAAAGTTCAGTGGCACCAACATTCTAAAGAAGAGGCTACCTAGGAATTCGAAGAATATCTAAATAGCCAGTTTCCTAAACTTTTACGCTCTCGTAAATCTTAGATTTGAAGTAACATGTTTCTGATGTAAACCAACAGGGGAACGCATCCCCTGACTTGTAAGAGAAGTTGGGAAATAAGTTTGTGAGACATTTCTTTTTCCATTACTTGGCCAGGAACTTTAATCTCGGGACGAGATTCTTTTTAAGGGGGAGATGTAACACCACTTGTGTTACGATAACTAAAATCTTGGCATGTCATCATATGCATTAGCATTCTTCTTGTTGTGATACACCTAGAATGCATTCACATGGGTAAAGATCAAGCCAAGTGTGATGTGGTGTTTGGTATAGGAAGCAAAGCTTAGTTATAAACCCTGATTAGAGCTAGTCTGAGCAAATAAGTGTAAACTAGAGTTTGCTTTGGGGTGAGATCTTAAAGGCCAAGGATAGGTCTTGCTTAATAGAGAAGCTTTTCCTCTAGAAGATGGGCTAAATTGTGTGTGACACTCAAGAGTGCTTGAGTAACTTTGAAGCTACATTTAGGGCCCCAAAAGTGAACCTTGTGATCTATTTGAGTTTTGCCAAAAGTCAGAATACAAAAGTTGTAGGGCCTGGAAAGTTGAACAACTTTCATGTGTTGAGATTTTTAAGTAGTGTAGAGAAAGTTGGAGTAAATTACAAAAGTTCAATTTTGGTTCTAATTTGGATTTGCTGAAAATAATATCAACTAGCCAACTTTGGACCTTTGTAACTTTTTGTCTACATACATTTTGAAGATGGTCATTATAACAAAGTTATAGAGCTGCATTAGGAGTGTAAGTTTGGTTGAGTAACATGTCCCTAAATCTATTTGGAACTGGGAGAAAAACCAATCCAAACTAGAGTTGTCAGGATTGTGGGTTCCTCAGTGCAGAATTAGGATCTGATTTTTTGTGTTTTGGTGCAACTTTGTAGTTCTTTTTGCTCTATCTATGACATTATGGGCTAGGGCTACGATATCAAAGTTGAGAAGCATATGATAGTGAACAAGTTTCTTTAAGGAAGTTGGGTCAACTGTTGTATGAAATCTTGAGTAAAATGCATCAGAATATGCACTGGCAGCATTTCTATGACTGAAGCTGGGTACCAGTGTGGGGTGTTTGACTTTTCAGCATCATAGCTGATGATCCATATGTTTTTGGTCCTGGAATGCTACAGCAAAGTTGGAGAGCCTTAGTTGGTGAATAAGTTTTCTATTGTGGAGTCCGTGTAGTTCTATAGAAAAAGGGAGTAAAACACCCCTCAAGTTGCCTTTGTCAGTCAAATAGGAGCACGGGGTGGTGATTCTTTTCATACATGTTCGCCGGGTTTAGTGAACCTTGCCGCCGGCATGAGATCTCATGCCATGATTCGAGCCTCGGCAAGATTGGTGTTGTGGTGGATTGGATAGCGCCGAAGGGTAAAAGATCGTGGAAAGGAGAAGAGCTCAAGCCATGTTCCCAGTCTGGCTGCTGTACCGATTGCCGTTATTGTGCTTGAGTGGTTGCCATCGCGGAGCTCACCGTTCTTTCTATAAGTGCCACATTGAAACATATCTAAAATTAATACTGGTTAAAATTTTCAAGATTTATCGGATTATGCACCGGATTACGAAGTTCAATCAAAAGCATGTGAGTGCGACTGGTTGTAAGCATTGTCATTGTCTAACTTTTCAACTGGGTGTAGCCTATGCAGAAAAGAAATGAGAAGCTAAAGACACCGGTTTCGATCATCCACTACACTGCTCAAGATCATACAAAGGTGCAAAAGGAAGAAATCTCGATACAGAGAGGTGGTGACAAATGCAAACCCAACTCAATCTTTCTGAATTGTTCACTTATCTTGATTTTGATGTTAATCACATAATTTATGATTCAAGATAGTGAATGACTTAGCATGAGACATCGCCACCTAGCATACTAGTGACATCACAAAGGATTTCAAACACATCCTACACATGCTAAGTGTCAATCTCAAATGGTGAACATGTTTTGGATTCAACAAGTAATAGTCAAGCTCACAATTATGTAAACAAACTTAGCTCAACAAAATTGTATCAATATGAGCAAAAAGAGCCTAAGCTTGCCATAGCATCATCATGTACACACAAAACATAATACTAGGAGCATAGTTAAAATCTAGCAGTTATACACATGAAGTTCAAAATACTACATGAGATGCAGATATAATACAGGAATCAAGAAAGGAAGACTAAAATCTACATGAAAAATAGCAGAAAAAGAAGAAAAACAAAAAAGGAGTTCTCGATCAAAAAGGGAAGCAAACGCCCAATTCCCCTTGCAAATGTGCAAAAGTAGACTGGTCAAGGGATTTAGTGAAAATGTTAGCCGATTGTCGATGGGTATCAACATGGCACAAATCGATGTCGCCTTTCTTAGAATGGTCATGAAGAGAGTGAAAACGAACATCAATGTGCTTGGTCCTTGAATGCAACACTGGATTCTTGGCAACACTTATGGCACTTGTGCTATCACAAAGTAGAGGCACATGATGCAAATCCAAGCCAAAATCTCGTAAAGTAGCCATAATCCATAACAACTGTGAGCAACAGCTAGCAGCAGCGACATACTTAGCCTTTGTGGTTGACTGGGTAATGCTAGACTATTTGCACGAAGACCAGGAAACCAGCAAAGTCCCCAAAAATTGACAAGACCTAGAAGTAGACTTGCGCTCCAAGCGGCATCCCACAAAATTAGCATCTGAATACCCGCACAAAGACATAACGGAAGATGAAGAACACCACAAATCAAACTCAAGAGTGAAGTGCAGATACCTCATAATCCATTTCATAGCCTATCTATGAGAAGTGCGTGGGGAGGCTTGGAAACAAACGCTTAGACACACTGCAAAGTGTATATCTGGCCTCATCACAGTCAAGTACAGGAGGGAGCCAATCATGCTCCTGTACTCCTTCTGGTCCATGGGCTCACCATCCTCATCAGCATCACGTGTCATCATGGTGGACATGGGCATCGAAAGAGGCTTGGGCTTGCCCATGTCAAACTTCTTTAGGACGTCCTTTGTATACTTTTCTTGATGCATAAAGGTCTTGTCTTGGGTCTGCTTGATTTGTAGCCCAAGAAATAAGTTCATCTCACCCATCATGCTTATCTCAAATTACCTGCACATAAGATCTAAAAACTTGGAAACAAGAGCTTGAGAGGAGCCACCAAAGATAATATCATCCACGTATATTTGGACTAAAAGGGTATCGCTGCTATGCTTGAGGAGAAAAAGAGTTTTCAAACGCTCATATCAGGCTCTAGGGGCTTGTTTCAAACCATACAAAGATTTTTGGAGGTTAAAAATATGGTTTGAAAACTTGGAACTCTCAAAACCAGGGGCTGCCTCACATAGACCTATTCCTCTAATACCCATTCAAAAAAGGCACTGTTGACATCCATTTGAAAAAGCTTAAAACCGTTTGAAGCATCAAAGCTAAAAGGATCATAATGGCCTCTAAACGGGCAACAGGGACAAAGGTCTCCTCATAATCAATACCCTAATTCTGACAAAACCTTTGGGCCACCACCCTCGCCTTGTTTCTCACTACCAACCCATCCTCACTCTCTTTGTTTTTAAAAACCCATTTGGTACCTATGGGATGGTAGTTTTAAGGAGGTAGCATTAAAACCAAACCTAATTTCTCTCAAAATTTTCAAGCACCTCATGTATAGCATTGACCCAATTAGGATCAGACAAAGCGTGTCCAACATCTCGAGGCTCAAAAAAGTAGCAACAAAAGCTAAGTAAGCAAAGTGGGACATCTGCTGATACCTAAAGCGAGTGACTCACTCATCAATCTCACCAATCATCTGTTGAGGAGGGTGATCGCGCTAAACATGTTGTGGAACCATCCTCAAAGAGGTGGCCTCCCCCTCAACAGCAGCATCACCTCCTCTAGTCTTAGTAGGCACTAGCTCGAGTGGAACCCAAGTGATGGAAGAAGAATAATCGGGTCCATCAGTCAAAATAGTGGAAGTAGGCTTGACTGGGAAGCCAGTGGAGTCGGCTTGGGATCACCCCAATTAGCGTCGTCATGCTCCTCCTCCACAAAGATGGTCTGTCCCATCTGATCTAGACCTACAGGCTCAAAGATAGGGGATGGTTAAGGTGCAGCCTCATCGAATCTAACCTCACAAGTCTCCAGGTTAAGAACATGATAAGCACGAGAATGTAAAGCATAACCTAGGAAAATCTCATCAGAAGATTGAGAACTTAAACCATAAACCATCTCTCAAGGGGTAATAGGCTTAGGTGGGGTGATTTTGATAAGTTTGGGAGTGGCTAAAGGTTTCTCTAATGGTTTCAGTCCACTTCGATCACCAACCTTTCCAAGCTGAGCGTCACTCCTAGACCTAAAAGCAAAGCCTATTCACGGCCCGATAGTTCCCCACTTGAATTGACTGACCACCATGTCCAACTGCGCTCACTACACGACACCCAGCTTAAGACCACCACTTGACTGACCACCATCCCCACTTGAAGGTATGTGTTTTCTTTTTTGATCCGGGTCTTGTCGTGTCTACAAGACTCAAGAGTAGACTGCAAACCCTCAAAAGTGCACACTACGCAGGTGTAGGGGCACTCACTGAGCTAGCCTTCTCAAGCAAGGCTATCCTAGCATATCTCTCTACTAGCTTAGTCTATATGACAGGACAAGCAGTACACACACCTAACAAGCTAGATCTAGATCTCAACTCGTCGCACTCATCTAGCAAGGTGGCGTACTTGGTCTACAAAGTTGTGATGTTCGACATGTGTAGAGCACACTCATCACATTAAGTCTCATCAAACACCATAACTAAAGCTCTAGCAGACTCAAGCTCCTAAGCGTGCTCTCATACTTGAATATATGCAGATACAACTTAGATTGTGCTCTCATACTTGACAATCTAAGTTGTCTACTTATAAACATATTTTTATGCTTAATATATGCAGATGCAATTGTGGACATCACTCCATAACTCTCACACTCAATCAAAGAACCAAATCAAACAAGGTTCATAAGAACAAACATCAAAGTGTATAGATACCTACAAAATAGTTTTTTCCTAGTATTAGGTGTCTTATTCCTAAGGGTCACTTTGGGTATAGGATTCCAAGGTGTGAAATCCTCTTTGTCTTTAGAAGAGAGAAGATAAGAATAGTTAAAGCAGCAATAGATGAGCAAAGATTAAGGAAAGTTTAGAAAGAATCGGAGTAAAGGTAAGTAGGTAAGGGTTGCTCAGTTCTATCTAAGTTACGTCCTACAGTCAACATTCCTCTGATACCACTTCTATCACACCCGGATTTAAGGGCAAACCCGGGCGCGAATCAAATGTGTGCTAGGATCAAGTCTCACACATATGATGACTCATGGTACAGAAAGCAATGTCGCACCTTTATTATATAGTAGAGCTTCTGTACAAAAATAGCTAAATAAATACATCATATGAAGATAACGATCCTCTGCAATCATAGTTGACTGGGAGACGACGGCCTAGACCTCTCACAAACTCACCACGCCATCCTTCATGATCATTATCGTACAGTACCTATTCCTGACCTGGGAGAGTGAGTACATCAAGGGTGAGCTCACATACGTTCATCGCTCAACAAGTTGTGGGGAATAATGTGCATGAGCTCATTCACGGTGGGGGCTCATGTGAAATATAAGGTTTATCAACAAATAAGGGTTAAGGTTGAGCATTGCTTTTAATAAGTTGGTCAAAATTTTATTAGCAGTTACTAAGTATAAGTAGACACCAACCCAGTTAAATGATTGATCACAATTGATAATAAATCCCACAATGCAATGCAGATGACAGATTTAAGTTTAATTCCATAAGTTACTCATGTGAGTGTTTGAGTCGCTCATGACCGTGAGCACGGCTGGTATACTAGTTTTACACTCTACAAAGGTTGCGCATCTTTACCCACAAGCCGTGATACCTGAAAGGGAAATGTGCCCTTGGGCCATTTCTAAGTATTTTGGTGATTTAGTGCCCAACACAGGTGCCTAATTGTAAAATGGTGGACAAAGTACAAATCAAGGATAAAGGTATGTTTCTCAGACTTAGTACATTGTTTTATTGACTAATGTATTGTGTCTAAGTGCTGGAAACAGAAAAAATCGAGTTGGAAAAGAGATGGCTCGAGCAGCCAAAGTCTGCCCAGTCTGGGTGCACCGGACTGTCCGGTGGTGCACCGGACAGTGTCCGGTGCGCCAGGCTGGCTCGGCGTGAAGTAGCCGCTCTCGGGAATTCGTCGACGGCGTACGGCTAAAATTCACCGGACTGTCCGGTGTGCACCGGACTGTCCGGTGAGCCAACGGTCGACCGGGCCAACGGTCGGCCGCGCAATCTGCGCGGGACACGTGGCCGGGCCAACGGCTAGAAGACGGCACCGGACTGTCCGGTGTGCACCGGACATGTCCGGTGCGCCAACGGCTCCAAGGCTGCCAACGGTCGGCTTCGCTATTTAAGGAAGGAAATCGGGCACCGGACAGTGTCCGGTGTGCACCGGACTGTCCGGTGCCCCCGATGACAGAAGGCAAGATTAGCCTTCCAGATTTGCTCTCAACGGCTCCTAGCTGCCTTGGGGCTATAAAAGGGACCCCTAGGCGCATGGAGGAGTACAGGAAGCAACCTTAGAGCATTCTTGATCATCCACACTCAGTCTTTACGCATTCGTTTGTCATTCTCAGTGATTCGAGCCCCGTTCTAGTGAGAACTTTGAGATAGTCTTTTGAGCTCGATTCTTGGCCGTGTGTGTGCGCATTTTGCTGTGGATTTGTGTGTGTTGCTTTCCTCCCTTACTCTGAATTTCTTGTGAATCTCAAGTGTAAGGGCGAGAGGCTCCAAGTTGTGGACATTCCTCGCAAACGGGATATTGAAAGGCAAAACAAAACACCGTGGTATTCAAGTTGGTCTTTGGACCGCTTGAGAGGGGTTGATTGCAACCCTCGTCCGTTGGGACGCCACAACGTGGAGTAGGCAAGCGTTGGTCTTGGCCGAACCACGGGATAAACCACTGTGTCATCTCTGTGTTTGATCTCTTGTGGTATTGTGTTTTGTTGAGACTCCTCTCTAGCCACTTGGCGATAATTGTGCTAACACTTAACAAGTTTTTGTGGCTATAAGTTTAAGTTTCACAGGATCACCTATTCACCCCCCCCCCCTCTAGGTGCTCTCAATTGGTATCAGAGGCGTTCTCTTCACAAAAGGGACTAACCGCCCGAAGAGATGGATCCTAAGGGGAAGGGAATTGTGATCAACGACAAAGAGAAGGAATCCTTCGTCAACGAGCCGAAGGACGACAAGCCTACCGACTCCGGCTCGGGCCATAGACGGAAGGAAGGGAAGAAGAAGAAGACGAGGCGCATCAAGGAGATCATCTACTACGATAGTGATGAATCTACTTCTTCCCAAAAGGACGACGACAACGACTATAAAAAGACGGTCAATTCGAACTTTTCATTTGATTATTCTCGTATTCAACATAGTTCGAATTCGCATTTGCTTTCCATTCCTCTTGGCGAACCTCCACACTTCGATGGGGAGGACTACGGATTTTGGAGTCACAAAATGCGTAGTCACTTATTCTCTCTTCATCCAAGCATATGGGAGATTGTAGAGAATGGAATGAAGTTTGATAGCTCGGATAATTCCATGCACATAAATGAACAAATTCATAGAAATGCACAAGCTACTACTGTTCTCTTAGCATCTTTGTGCAGGGAAGAGTATAACAAGGTGAGCGGCTTGGACAATGCTAAGCAAATATGGGACACCCTCAAGATCTCACACGAGGGGAATGACATCACCATGCTCACCAAAATGGAGTTGGTGGAGGGCGAGCTTGGACGATTCGCCATGATAAGGGGAGAGGAGCCAACTCAAACATACAACCGGCTCAAGACCCTTATCAACAAAATAAGGAGCTACGGAAGCACGCGATGGACGGACCACGACGTCGTCCGCCTAATGCTAAGGTCCTTTACCGTTCTTGATCCTCATCTCGTGAACAATATTCGTGAGAATCCCAGGTACACGATGATGACGCCCGAGGAAGTACTTGGAAAATTCGTAAGCGGGCGGATGATGATCAAGGAGGCAAGATACGTCGACGACGCGTTGAACGGTCCAATCCACGAGCCTCAACCCATTGCTCTCAAGGCAACAAGGAGCAAGGAGTCGCTACCTAGCAAGGTGGCGCAAGTTGAGGCGGCCGGGCTCAATGATGAAGAGATGGCTCTCATCATCAAGAGATTCAAGACGGCACTAAATGGTCGCAAGGGGCAGCCAAGCAAGACCAAGACAAAGGGAAAGCGCTCATGCTTCAAATGCGGTAAGGTTGGTCATTTTATTGCTAACTGTCCCGAAAATGATAGTGACCAGGAGCAAGGGAAAAATGGGAAGAGAGAAAACAAGAAGGCCAAAGGCGAAGCACACCTTGGAAAGGAGTGGGATTCGGATTGCTCTTCGTCCGACTCCGACGACGAAGGACTCGCCGCCCCTGCCTTCAACAAATCGGCTCTCTTCCCCAACGAGCATCACACTTGCCTCATGGCAAGGGAGAAGAAGGTAATCACTCATAATGCCAATACTTATGATTCTTCTAGTGATGATGAGTCTAGTGAGGATGAAATAGACTATTCTAGTTTATTCAAGGGACTGGATAGAACTAAGATAGCTAAGATTAATGAATTGATTGATACCTTGAATGAAAAGGATAGAATCTTAGAGAAACAAGATGATCTTTTATATGAGGAGCATGATAAATTTGTTAGTGCACAAAAATCTCTTGCTCTTGAAATTAAAAGGAATGAAATGCTCTCTAGTGAATTATCTTCTTGTCATGAAACCATTGCTACTTTAAGAAGTGTTAATGATGATTTAAGTGCTAAACTAGAAGTAGCTAGTAAATCTAATTCTTGTGTAGAAATTGTTGAAACTTGTAATAGGTGTAAAGATTTTGACTTTGATGCTTGTAGTGAACACTTAGTTTCAATTTCAAAACTAAATGATGAAGTGGCTAGTCTTAATGCTCAACTTAAGACTAGCAAGAGTAATTTTGATAAGCTAAAATTTGCAAGGGATGCCTACACAATTGGTAGACACCCCTCAATTAAGGATGGACTTGGCTACAAGAAGGAAGCCAAGAACTTGACAAGCCATAAGGCTCCTATCTCCGCCAAGGAGAAAGGGAAGGCTCCTATGGCTAGTAGTACTAAAAGGAACCATGCTTTTATGTATCATGATAGGAGACAAACTAGAAATGCTTATAGGAGTTATAATGCTTATGATGATTTTGACTCTCATGCCATGTTTGCTTCTAGTTCTTCCTATATGCATGGTAGAAATATGTCTAGGAGAAATGCTATTCATCATGTGCCTAGAAAGAATATTATTCATGCTCCTAGGAAAGTAGTGAATGAACCTTCTACAATTTATCATGCTTTAAATGCTTCCTTTGCTATTTGTAGAAAGAATAGGAAAATAGTTGCTAGGAAGTTAGGGGCAAAATGCAAGGGAGACAAAACTTGCATTTGGGTCCCTAAGGATATTTGCACTAACCTTGTAGGACCCAACATGAGTTGGGTACCTAAGACCCAAGCCTAATTTTGCCTTGCAGGTTTATGCATCCGGGGGTTCAAGCTGGATAATTGACAGCGGATGCACAAACCATATGACGGGGGAGAAGAAAATGTTCACCTCCTACGTCAAAAACAAGGATTCCCAAGATTCAATTATATTCGGTGATGGGAATCAAGGCAAGGTAAAAGGGTTAGGTAAAATTGCAATCTCAAATGAGCACTCCATATCTAATGTGTTTTTAGTAGAGTCTCTTGGATATAATTTGCTATCTGTTAGTCAATTATGCAATATGGGATATAACTGCTTATTTACAAATGTAGATGTGTCTGTCTTTAGAAGATGTGATGGTTCACTAGCTTTTAAGGGTGTACTAGACGGCAAACTTTACTTAGTTGATTTTGCAAAAGAAGAGGCCGGTCTAGATGCATGCTTAATGGCTAAGACTTGCATGGGCTGGTTGTGGCATCGCCGCTTAGCACATGTGGGGATGAAGAACCTCCACAAGCTTCTAAAGGGAGAACACGTGATAGGTCTAACCAATGTTCATTTCGAAAAAGATAGACCTTGTGCAGCTTGTCAAGCAGGGAAACAGGTGGGCGGCTCTCATCACACCAAGAATGTGATGACAACATCAAGACCCCTGGAGCTGCTACATATGGACCTCTTCGGACCCGTCGCCTATCTGAGCATAGGAGGAAGTAAGTATGGTCTAGTTATTGTTGATGACTTTTCCCGCTTCACTTGGGTGTTCTTTTTGCAGGATAAGTCTGAAACCCAAGGGACCCTCAAGCGCTTCCTAAGGAGAGCTCAAAATGAGTTTGAGCTCAAGGTGAAGAAGATAAGGAGCGACAATGGGTCTGAATTCAAGAACCTTCAAGTGGAGGAGTTTCTTGAGGAGGAAGGGATCAAGCACGAGTTCTCCGCTCCCTACACACCTCAGCAAAATGGTGTGGTAGAGAGGAAGAACAGGACACTCATAGATATGATGAAGAAGATGTTCCGACGGCCGCCATACGAACCATGGCGATTGGAGAAGTGCGGCCACAGGAACAAGATGAACGAGATCAACCTTCTTCCTCAACAACGGTGCATCCCCCAACTCAAGACGATGAACAGGTTCATCAAAAGGAGGCGTGTGATCAAGGGGGAGCACAAGATGATCACGTGATGGAGGAAGAAGCGCAACCGGCACCTCCAACCCAAGTTCGAGCGGTGATTCAGAGGGATCATCCCGTCGACCAAATTTTGGGTGACATTAGCAAGGGAGTAACTACTCGATCTCGATTAGTTAATTTTTGTGAGCATTACTCCTTTGTCTCTTCGATTGAGCCTTTCAGGGTAGAGGAGGCCTTGCTAGATCCGGATTGGGTATTGGCCATGCAGGAGGAACTCAACAACTTCAAGCGCAATGAAGTTTGGACACTGGTGCCTCGTCCCAAGCAAAATGTTGTGGGAACCAAGTGGGTGTTCCGCAACAAACAGGACGAGCACGGGGTGGTGACGAGGAACAAGGCTCGACTTGTGGCAAAAGGTTATGCCCAAGTCGCAGGTTTGGACTTTGAGGAGACGTTTGCTCCTGTGGCTAGGCTAGAATCAATTCGTATCTTGCTAGCATATGCCGCTCACCATTCTTTCAGGTTGTACCAAATGGATGTGAAGAGCGCTTTCCTCAATGGGCCAATCAAGGAGGAGGTGTACGTAGAGCAACCACCTGGCTTCGAGGATGAACGGTACCCCGACCACGTGTGTAAGCTCTCTAAGGCGCTCTATGGACTTAAGCAAGCCCCAAGAGCATGGTATGAATGCCTTAGAGACTTTTTACTTGCTAATGCTTTCAAGGTTGGGAAAGTCGATCCAACTCTTTTTACTAAGACTTGCGATGGTGATCTTTTTGTGTGCTAAATTTATGTCGACGACATAATATTTGGTTCTACTAACCAAAAGTCTTGTGAAGAGTTTAGCAGGGTGATGACGCAGAAATTCGAGATGTCGATGATGGGCGAGTTGACCTACTTCCTTGGGTTTCAAGTGAAGCAACTCAAGGACGGCACTTTCATCTCCCAAACAAAGTACACGCAAGACTTGCTGAAGCGGTTTGGGATGAAGGACGCCAAGCCCGCAAAGACGCCGATGGGAACCGACGGACACACCGACCTCAACAAAGGAGGTAAGTCCGTTGATCAAAAAGCATACCGGTCAATGATAGGATCTTTACTCTATTTATGTGCTAGTAGACCGGATATTATGCTTAGCGTATGCATGTGTGCTAGATTTCAATCCGATCCGAAGGAGTGTCACTTAGTGGCTGTGAAGCGAATTCTTCGATATTTAGTCGCTACGCCTTGCTTCGGGATCTGGTATCCAAAGGGGTCTAACTTTGACTTGATTGGGTACTCAGATTCCGACTATGCTGGATGTAAGGTCGATAGGAAGAGTACATCGGGGACGTGCCAATTCTTAGGAAGGTCCCTGGTGTCATGGAACTCTAAGAAACAAACCTCTGTTGCCCTATCCACCGCTGAGGCCGAGTACGTTGCCGCAGGACAGTGTTGTGCGCAACTACTTTGGATGAGGCAAACCCTCAGGGACTTTGGCTACAATCTGAGCAAAGTCCCACTCCTATGTGATAATGAGAGTGCTATCCGAATAGCGGAAAATCCTGTTGAGCACAGCCGCACAAAGCACATTGACATCCGGCATCACTTTTTGAGAGACCACCAGCAAAAGGGGGATATCGAAGTGTTTCATGTTAGCACCGAGAACCAGCTAGCCGATATCTTTACCAAGCCTCTAGATGAGAAGACCTTTTGCAGGTTGCGTAGTGAGCTCAATATCTTAGATTCGCGGAACTTGGATTGAATTGTAGCATACATGTATTTATGCTTCTGATCATGTTCCTTTTTTCATTTTTGTTGTTAAGTATGGTGCTCAAGTTGTACAAACACTCCCTGGACCTCACAAGTCCGTTGCAAAGTGATGCACAGTTTTAGGGGGAGATGTGTTACAACTTGACCCTTTGAGACTAACCATATGCTTGAGTTTGCTTGTTTTAGTCTCAAAGGAGAATTGAAAGGGAAAGGTGGACTTGGACCATGAAAGACTTCCACTGCACTCCGATGAGAGGGTAACCTATTCCAAGTTCATCTAATGAACTCTTATTGCCATTTGCTCTTAATTGAAGATTTTGGTGAGGTAATGGGGTTATAGGGCCAAGATTGATCCCGTTTTGGTGCTTGATGCCAAAGGGGGAGAAAATAAAGGCCAAAGCGACAAATGGATCAGCTACCACTTGAGAGATTTTGAAAATAGTAGAATAGAGCTTTTGGTTTGTCAAAACTCTTTTGTTGACTCTCTTGTCAAAAGTTGGCTTCTTGTGGGGAGAAGTATTGATTATGGGAAAAAGGGGGAGTTTTTGAAATCTTAAATCAATTTCTCTTAGAATGACTCTCTTTATGTCTTAACATGTGTGTTTGACTTAGAGATAGAAATTTGAGTTTGATTTGCAAAAACAAACCAAGTGGTGGCATAGAGTGATCCATATATGTCAAAAGTGAATCAAAACAATTTTGAGTTCTTATTTGATTTGATTTTGTACTTGTTCTACTTGCTTTATGTTGTGTTGGCATAAATCACCAAAAAGGGGGAGATTGAAAGGGAAATGTGCCCTTGGGCCATTTCTAAGTATTTTGGTGATTTAGTGCCCAACACAGGTGCCTAATTGTAAAATGGTGGACAAAGTATAAATCAAGGATAAAGGTATGTTTCTCAGACTTAGTACATTGTTTTATTGACTAATGTATTGTGTCTAAGTGCTGGAAACAGAAAAAATCGAGTTGGAAAAGAGATGGCTCGAGCAGCCAAAGTCTGCCCAGTCTGGGTGCACCGGACTGTCCGGTGGTGCACCGGACAGTGTCCGGTGCGCCAGGCTGGCTCGGCGTGAAGTAGCCGCTCTCGGGAATTCGCCGACGACGTACGGCTAAAATTCACCGGACTGTCCGGTGTGCACCGGACTGTCCGGTGAGCCAACGGTCGACCGGGCCAACGGTCGGCCGCGCAATCTGCGCGGGACACGTGGCCGGGCCAACGGCTAGAAGACGGCACCGGACTGTCCGGTGTGCACCGGACATGTCCGGTGCGCCAACGGCTCCAAGGCTGCCAACGGTCGGCTTCGCTATTTAAGGAAGGAAATCGGGCACCGGACAGTGTCCGGTGTGCACCGGACTGTCCGGTGCCCCCGATGACAGAAGGCAAGATTGGCCTTCCAGATTTGCTCTCAACGGCTCCTAGCTGCCTTGGGGCTATAAAAGGGACCCCTAGGCGCATGGAGGAGTACAGGAAGCAACCTTAGAGCATTCTTGATCATCCACACTCAGTCTTTGCGCATTCGTTTGTCATTCTCAGTGATTCGAGCCCCGTTCTAGTGAGAACTTTGAGATAGTCTTTTGAGCTCGATTCTTGGCCGTGTGTGTGCGCATTTTGCTGTGGATTTGTGTGTGTTGCTTTCCTCCCTTACTCTGAATTTCTTGTGAATCTCAAGTGTACGGGCGAGAGGCTCCAAGTTGTGGACATTCCTCGCAAACGGGATATTGAAAGGCAAAACAAAACACCGTGGTATTCAAGTTGGTCTTTGGACCGCTTGAGAGGGGTTGATTGCAACCCTCGTCCGTTGGGACGCCACAACGTGGAGTAGGCAAGCGTTGGTCTTGGCCGAACCACGGGATAAACCACTGTGTCATCTCTGTGTTTGATCTCTTGTGGTATTGTGTTTTGTTGAGACTCCTCTCTAGCCACTTGGCGATAATTGTGCTAACACTTAACAAGTTTTTGTGGCTATAAGTTTAAGTTTCACAGGATCACCTATTCACCCCCCCCCCTCTAGGTGCTCTCAATACCCATCTGCCACAGGGTCATGAATCCCATACACCTCTACCGAGGAGGCGACGTAGGGTAGCACTACGGGGCCTTTACAAAGTTCCACCAGCTTCAGAAAACGTGCTACGGTTTTTGAAAAAGGGGATATAGGAATCCCTCATCTGAAAAGTCATCGCAGCATGATCGACCCGAGAACCTCCTTATACCGGCAGCTCCTCTACCGCCCTTGCCCCTTTCGGGTAAGGTAGTCCTCCATTAGCTTTCCAAATTAGTCAGTCAAGAGCATCTCATACCACCCTTGTTCTAGCACTGTTTTCACGGGTGGTTCTCCATGTTTCAATTAACACAATGATCTTATCATGAACAATAATAGATAACCAATAATAATAAATTATAATGAAACATGGTCATGAATCATAAATATCATTAATCACAAAACTAGGTAGAATAATAGCAAAACTACCCAATAGTTCATTTGTTTGTAAGGTGTAGGGTGAACAAAACTAGGGTAACCTATTAGGTCCCATCAAATTAACCTGAGCATGTCGTCGTGATTAACAGGAACATTATTAGGTAAATAAAAGTGATCAAGGGCACAACTTGCCTTATACTTGCGATATCAAGGTGCTTCACCAAGTTGGTCTTCCGATTTTTCATCACCTCGCTTCTATGCGTAGGAATACATGTAATCAAGCAAATAATGGGTATGGTAACATTAAGCATATGAACAAACTACGTAAGAATATTCTACGCGTCGCTACAAGATCGTAGCTACAAGATCGTAGGTTCGAGAATCACTAAGAACGGAGTTATGGTTAAAGAGATATGACTTTCTGAAGATTCATGGGATTGAATATTGAAAATTATGTTCTATGTTGATTATAAATTAGGTGAGAAAGATATTCTAAATAAAGATCCAATTCAAATTTAATCTAAAGTATAACTTGATTAGAGGTCATAATTTACGAAGCTATCGCAACTGGAACGGTTTTAAACTGGATTATATCGGAGAAAATATGGATTTACTAAGTTTATTATATTACTTTTATGCTTAAAAATCAATTCCTTTATTTATTCCCTAGTTTCTTGGAAGTTCGGGGTTAAAATCATAAAATCTGGGACATGTTGATAAGAGTTTTTACACAGGCCAGGACGGCGGGTTAGTTTGTAAAACGCCGAGGGTCTCTTTTGCATTTCTGCCACGGCGAAGGGGTAATGCTGCTATCTCGGTCATTGGATCCTTATTCAACTTGCCTGGATTAGATCTCCAATCTCGCCTTCACCCCAACCGTTAATCTAAAGATCTATGGCTCTGATTCAAAACGCAAGAGTACGCGGATATCTAACCCGATCCGCCTAATCACGATCCAGCGGACCAGATCAACCACACGAAGGGGTACCTCCCTTCTAACCCAAGTCGTCCGTGTCGTGATGAGTGGCCCACGTTATACCCTCCTTACCCAGCCAACCAGACGGCGGCGGCGCCTGAGCCCGTGGCGAACTTTTTGTATTTTAGCCATTTTTTGGAAAAAAAATCACGTTTAGACCCTAAAAATTTTAATAGCAATTTTGGACCCTTTGCTCGGCGCCATAGGTTATGGCGCCGAGGTAACACAGCTCGGCGCCATAGCCTATGGCGCCGAGGTACGTGCTACGCTGGCACACCTGGACGCTGTGGCGCCGACGTGGCACCGAGCTCGGTGCCACAGATCTTGGCGCCGAGCTCGGATGTGTTTAACAGTTTTGTTGGAAAGCTATAAGCACAAAACTTGTCTAGCCTAGTTGGTAGAGCACAAGGCTCTTCACCATGTGGTTTGGGTTCAAGCCCCATAGTTTGCATTTTAATATTTTTGTCTTTATTATTGATTTGTTTTTTGTTTATGTCGCTGATGTCCATACAAATTTATTTCTCATCTAGATTTTTTTTATCTTTATCATCTAGATTTTTTTTGTTTATCATTGATTTTTTTGTCCTGATCTAGATTATCTTTGTCTAGATGGATGTCTCGCTAGCAGAGCACGCGCGCAGGTAATGGAGATGGCTGTCTCGCTAGCTGTGTACGCTTGGTTCGTTGCGTTGCGGAGGGTGCAGTGAATTTGCAAAGAAGAAGTTGGTTCCGCTTCTGATGTTATCGGGCGCTATAGATAACGTTTTGGTACCAGCAGCTAGCCAGCCAAGTACTGTGCTAGTACTGCCAGCTAATAACAAGCAGGAGCAGCACAATCCACAATTAGATCGAGAAGATGATGTTGTTAATTAACCACAACATGTGCCGACGATGTTTACTAAGTAAAAGAAGAAAAATCGATGAGCTGGGTATTTTTTTATCTGTCTTTATTATTGGAAAAAATCTAGATCAGGACAAAAAAATCAATAATAAACAAAAAAAAATCTAGATGACAAAGATAAAAAAATCTAGATGAGAAATAAATTTGTATAGACACATCAGCGATATAAACAAAAAACAAATCAATGATAAATACAAAAAAATATTAAAATGCAAACTATGGGGCTTGAACCCAGGACCATATGGTGAAGAGTGTTGTGCTCTACCAACTGGGCTAGACAAGTTTTGTGCTTATAGCTTTCCAACAAAACTGTTAAACACATCCGAGCTCGGCGCCAAGATCTGTGGCGCTGAGCTCGGTGCCACGTCGGCGCCACGGCGTCCAGATGTGCCAGCGTAGCACGTACCTCGGCGCCATAGGCTATGGCGCCGAGCAAAGGGTCCAAAATTGCTATTAAAATTTTTTAGGATCTAAACGTGTTTTTTTTCTAAAAAAGGGCTAAAATGCAAAAAGTTCGGAGCCCGTGGCGGAGCGCCCACCATACGACCGCGATGCCACGTTCCCGAGCTCTATCTCACAAGATGATGGGTGCTAGTCGTAGAGAATGATTCAGCGAAGATTCGGGGAGGGTTCTTACCGAAGATCATGGAGCAGGGGCACCTGGCCATGGTGCTATGAGATCTAGCGGAAGGGATGAACACCGGCGAGAAATCGTCGTTGCCTCGAGGACCCCGTGTGCTTCACCACGCCTTCGAGCATGATCTACACACCCATCCGAACACCCCTGATCACACCTTGGACACCAAACGGTGGTGGAGGCAAAGGACGTCGACGACGACGGTGGCTTCATTTCCCTCACGGCGGCAATGTCAAGGAGGCTCTCGGAGTTAGCTCGGCTGGACGAGGAGAGGGGTGCAGGGCTCGTATTTATACATCGGCTGTCGTCCGAGGCAAGGATCCCAATTCCCAATCGAATCTCCCCCGGCGGCAACAGGATTCGTAACAACCTAGCGAGATTCGGTGTGTTCTTGGTCGTTGCAGTCTAGCAAGGAAGATGGACGAAGTCACTGACCTGACGGATCCACCGTGGAGAAACTACACGCGCGTGGGAGGCAGAGTCCTGTTGATGCGGAACTCACACGCCCGTGACACGGATGCGCGGGTTGAGCCAGCTGATAGAGCAGCCCCAGTGGTCGGTGATGTGGGCATGAGCTGGGGGTTGGGCCGGCGCAATGTAATACTCAACTAGGCCGTGTGCAGCGAGGTGATGGCCGAGAGGAGGTGGCCCAGGCGTAGGTGAGTCTTTTCTTTCTTTTTATGTTTTCTATTTATGTTTTTAGATTTAAATATTCAAATTCAATTCTTATTTTCAAATTCTCACTCAACCTAAATGCATAATTCAAAACTCCATCATGAGCTGCAAAGAATATATTTTATATTTTATTTTAGTTCTTTTGCCCATAAAACATGTTCTCCTTAGGAAAATATAATTTTTGAATGTGTGATCAAATAAAAAATTTAATTCAAAAATGAATATTTGTTACTTACTTATTTTGGGGAAAGTGATTTCAAAGTTAAGAAAATTCTTAATATAGGATGTTTTAATTCAAAACCTTTATTACTTTTATTTGTATATTTGTTTAGAAGGATATGCTTTGATAAAGATCACATACTAGAATAAATGCTAAATCTTATTTCTTGAATATCGAAGGAACTTCCTAACAACTAGATCCCCTCTCTCTTTCATTGGCATGGTTGATGACCCAAAATCGCAATCATACTCTAGGAAGAAGAGGATGTAGTACCGCAATCATGGCTTCTTCATTGATTTGGCCGAAGAATAGGAAGAACTTCATCGTCGACGCTCTAATCTTCCTTCAACTCACGTAGAACCGACATAAACGATGGTCCTCCAACTCCACCGGTGGCATCCTCACTGTCCAGCCCCGTTGTTCGGCTCCGTCCGACAGCGACCCCGCGGAACCTTCATGCGTGCCTTTCATTGCCTTCCGCTAAGCGTGCAGAAAGATTTTATTTTCTCATACATATGTGGATGAATGTCTTATACCTTCATATGTAGGGAGTGTGTATCGTGCACCGTCGTTCCGGTGGTGGGGTAATGTAGATCACGCGTTCGATTAGAAAGTGTGTACCACAGTTTGAGAGAGTATCGGTGTGCACAAGTATATTGTCTTCGTATATACTCCCTCCGTCCCACAAAAGAAGTCGTCTTGGGCATTGGCATTTGTCCCTTGAAGATTGTCGTTCTGGTGTCTAGACAACGAGATCAGAGCAGACATGGGAGCAGGGAGCGATTGGCGCAGCCCACGCCTCGAGCTACATGATTTTGTGGCACATGAATCTTTGTATTTAATAGGGGTATTGTTGTAATCTCTCACTTGACTTGTTTTTCACCTGCTAGGCTAGAACGACTTTCTTTATGGGACGGAGGGAGTATATTATAACCACGTTCTATCCATGCAATTCAAGGATTCTATCTGTTGGTGTCGAAGTGATGTGATGTCATAGTTTTTTTTTCCTTTTCTTTTCCGGCGGCTTCTCTCATCCGTTCCAAGTTCCGAGGTTGATTGGCAACAGGAGTAGTGGTCAGGGCTCAGGGGGGGCTCAGATCTCGATCTGGACCTCGTCCACACGCACACGCGTGGCTAGTGGCAACGCAACCGATGCACATACACACATCACATTTTTGCGACAGAACGCAAGCAGCCAGTCCACCACCCGTCCACGCCTTGCGCGGTCCTGACTGCAGCTACGATGATCTCCAAAACCCGACACCTGAAAGCTTCAACGAATCTCATCCACCCCCCACCTCCACCGGCACAAGCGACGACGTTCCGCAGAAATCGCCGTCGGCCATGGTGCTGAGCACACTTTTGAGCCGGCGGACGGTCTGGCCCTGAGGCCGGACGGTCCGCGGTCCGGACAGTCCGCACCTGTGGGTCGGACGGTCCGCACATGCGCAGAGCAGTTTAGGGTTCCGAGTTTTGTGCTACGATTATTAGCTATATTCGCGGGATTAGCTCGGAATCAGTTGTGTAAAGGGTCCAGCCCCCCTCCTCTATAAATAGAGAGGTCTATGGCCGATTTGTAATCATCAATCGAATCAATACAACTTCTATTTCGCATTTATTTCCTGTACAATTAGGAGTAGTTCTAGTCTAGTTCTAGTTTAGCCTCTCGATCCCCAAATTCTTCGTCTCTCCTCGACTCTACGTCGATTAGAGGAGTCTAGGTCGGCCTGCCCAAGCCTAGACAACTCCTAGGATCTCTCCTCCCCGACGGGGTCCCTCCCGGGAGCGAGATCCAGGCGCCGCCGACGATCTTCCGCCGCCCCTGCGCACGCGCGGACCGTCCGGCCCTAGGGCGCGGACCGTCCGGCCGTCAGGCAGGGAACCTGAGCTCCTACACCAGGTCGCGGACCGTCCGGCCCTGTGCCGCGGACCGTCCGTGCCTGACCAGAGAGCACCGTCGCCTAACGCCAGGCCATGGACCGTCCGGCCCCTGCGCGCGGACCGTCCGCACCTGACCAGAGAGCACCGCCGCTGGTTCTCTTGAGTAATTGGCGCCTCCAAAAAGGTGTCAATATACTTTTTGGCGACTCCGCTGGGGACAACACATCTAAGCTCATCAAATCGGCCCTCAATGGCCGGTTCAAGGGATAGCTCTGATATTTCTCCAAGCAACATCATAGAGCCGACTTGGGAAACCTTGCCGGCTGACGAGCAGCTCCAGTTCGAGGAACACAAGGAGCGGATGATCCAGGAGGCGAAAGCAAAGTTCTTGGCCAACTTCAAAGTGGACAGGAACAACAAGGTCGTCCGACATCGGGCGACGGATCCGGCTTCGCTCCAACCCACGCCAGATATCCCCAATGTAAGTAATACCAACGATCTGCAATCTCTTAGAAATTATGTAGAAGATCAGCGTGAACAAATGCAGAACATCATAGGGGGTATGCAAAGCGATCTTAAGAGGCTAGTGTGTGCATTTGATAAATCTAGTATCACAAATTTTCCTTCGCACGAGGTTGAGTTAGGAGGTAACACACGTAACACATCGGCTACAGGTTGTCACGACCAGTCACAACCCCTTTAAGGGATGCCGATGGACACATACCCTGAGCAACCGCAAATCGGCAGCAAACCAGTCGATCTGCACATGCCCGGACCGTCCGCACGTGAGCGCGGACCGTCCGGACCAACAACAGTCGGGCCGATTTTTAATGAGTTACCTAGATATGCGCTCGAACCACCACACACAACACAGAATCTAAACTACCCAGTCGGACCGTCCGCGTACAACGACGGACGATTCGCACATAATCACGGACGGTCCGGGCCAATGTCCGAACAGTCCGCATATGACCTTTTTGAGGAGGATTGTTACCTGAATCCTCACCCGTCCCAGCAGCACTTCCCATCGCACTATACAATGCATCAACCCATTAATTCGAGATCTAGAGCCCAGGAAAACTTTCTGGCCCCACCAAGAAGGCCAGAAAGGAACGATCGAACATATGAACCATATAGGACAAGTGGCAATGCGCCACATAGTTCAAACCAATGGGGGGAAAGACAATATGCTAATATCCAGCAAACCCCACCTATGTTTGGCCAGAGAGCCGGTGGTCTCGCACCGGCTGCCATTGATATAGTAAGGGAAGAAATAGCCGGGGCGTTCCGAGATAAGCTCGGAGTAAGCATGGTCCCTGGGGGGCAATCATATCGGAAACCTTATGACAGCCGATTTGATCACCACCCATACCCACAGGGAACCAGGATACCCGAATTCGCAAAATTTTCGGGTGATCAAGGAAAGAACACACGTGAACACATAGTCCAATTTTTAGCACAATTAGGAGAGTTGGCCGACACAGAGGCATTTCGCATACGTTTATTTTCATTATCTTTAACAGGCACTGCGTTTGCGTGGTACGCCACTTTACCTCCTAATTCCATTTCATCATGGGGGGATCTAGAACAAAAATTTCATGATCATTTTTTCTCCGGTGACTATGAGTTGGATTTGGTAGATTTAGTGTCATTACGACAAGCAAAAGATGAATCGGTTAATGATTACATCCGGAGATTCCGAGATACAAGAAACCGATGCTTCCAAATTCATTTAGCAGAAAAACAGCTAGCAGGATTAGCCTTTAATGGTCTACGATATTATTTAAAAGAAAGATTAGAAGGCATCCAATTTTTTACACTAGCACAGTTACACCAGAGAGCTTCGGCTTGTGAAAGCCGAAGCAAAGAAACTGCTAAAGCAATTCGTCATAACGTACATATAGTAGAGTGCGATCAAAGTAGCTCAGAGGACGAGTCAACAGAAATATATGCTGCTGGAATGGTTTGGCCAAAGCAGGCCAAATCTTCGGCTTGTCCTTCCCTACAGCCGATTCAAAAGAAACAGCAGGAGGATGTAAAGTTTACGTTTAATGTTGGCAAGTGTGATAAAATATTTGATGAATTGCTCAAAAATGGCAACATTAAAATAAATCACATTGTTCCATCTGCCGACGAGCTAAAACGTCGTGCATATTGCAAGTGGCACAACTCATTTTCTCATGCCACTAATGATTGTAATGTATTTCGGCGACAGATTCAATCGGCCATTAACGAGGGACGATTGAAATTTCAGGAAATGCAGGTGGATACAGAGCCTTTTCCAATGAACATGATTGACTTCGAGGGCAAGAAAGTCCTAGTTCGGCCAAACACAGCCGATAAAGACAAAGGCAAAGAGACAATCATCGGCAATGCTAAAGAGGCCGATGGGGATCGTAAAGTTTCTTGCAGGAAAGTGGTAGCCGAGAAGACTCCCGATGGAGGGGAGACCCTAAAGGTGACCATCACAGCCTCCAGTACTGGGGGGCAAGCGCAGACAGGGAGACAGATGCAGGAACCCGTGCTGCGTATCCCGGACGGTCCGGCACGTAGGCGCGGACGGTCCGGGACCCCACCGGACGGTCCGGAGAGCTCCGGCGGATGGTCCGGCCGTACTCAGGACTCACAACGGCCACGTACTTTCAAACCACGATGACCAGAGATAGGTACGTGGAAAACAAATACATTCAAGGCAGCTGGTCGGTTAGTTAAAGTCGGCCCAACTTTTGATCAATTATTGTCTAAATACGTAAAAAAGAAGGCCGGCCCCAGTGACCGGCCAGCAAAGCGACCCCGCTCACCCATTCATGAGCAGCGTCAGGTCAGGCCGATTGGACCACCCCACCAATCGGAAGAAATGAAAGGTCATACTGTACAAGTGAGACCTAACGTACCTGCATGGACACCTCCACCTCCATATCCACCTATGCCATATCCATACACATATTTACCTCCGCCATATGTCCCAAATCAAATGTGGGGCATGCCACCATATCCATTTGGGATGCCACAGTACCCCGCCTGGGGGGCACCCCAAACATCTGTTTTTGACAGGTTGACGCCACCAGTACAAGACCGATTGAGCACTGCTCAATCCGGTCACCGGGCACAGGCCCAACAAGATTGCCGGACTACTCGGCCTCCTAGGCCGACCAATCCGGCATGGGAGCATATGCCTGTAGCAACTCAAAGAACAACAAAAAAGGACATCATCAAAATAGGCACTGCAGATGTTGTCATACAGGGAGACAATAAAGGGCCGATGATTTTCGGCGAATCGGCCAACACAACAGAAAAGGATACGGCTACCATCAAAACAGCCGATCCAAAATACTCCATGCCTCGATGGTGCCCAGCGGGATTGACACGATCCCAAAAGAGAAAATTACAGCGCATAAGAGCAAAGGAGAGCCAGGAGAGGGAGGCGGAAAAGACATTTAATGACACACATCCACTATACCCGCCACTGCAAAAGAAATGGAGACCGAAGGCCGTTGAGAAAAAACAAATGGCCACAGAAATAGAAAGTCAATCTGCACCAGGCGCGGACCGTCCGGCCCCTGCGCGTGGACCGTCCGCCGTTCACCAGGAAGCCTCCAACGACACGACAACATCAATGGAAGAGGACGACCTGCTGGGAGAAGACCTGGTCGACTACGAGGCTTCTCCAGAACGCCCAGGTATGGATGTAAATATTATTACATTTTCTGCTGATTGTACTATTATCGGCGACGATGAACCTGTTGTTGCCCAGTTTGATTTTGGTCCTAAAGAAGCCGCCTTTACTAAACCAAAGGAATCGGTAAATCATTTAAAGCCGCTCTTCGTACGCGGTCACATTGATGGAATACCGATTGCTAAGATGTTGGTAGATGGAGGGGCGGCTGTAAATCTAATGCCTTATTCATTATACAGAAAATTAGGTAAACAAGATGACGAACTTGTCAAAACCAACATAACCCTCAGCGGTGTTGGGGATAGTTCAATTAAAGCCAGGGGAGTCACGTCCGTTGAATTAACCATCGAGACTAAGACCCTTGCTGCTGCACTCTTCGTCGCTGATGTAGAAGGGAATTACAGTTTAATTCTAGGCAGAGATTGGATTCATGCCAATCAATGTATACCTTCTACATTACATCAAATGCTAATACAATGGGTATGCGATGAGGTAGAACAAGTACATGCTGATGTATCGGCCTGCATCGCTGTGGCCGATGCCCCTGTACTCTGGACTTATGAGACTGCTACATGTCTCACAGGAGTAGATTTTTCTGATTATCAGTTCATAAGTATAGATAAGAAAGGTTTCATTCCTGTAATGCTAGAGCCGATGGAGAATCGGCTAAATCCTAAATAAAGTTTAAATGATGAATACACACGAAGTTCATGAGTCGTTGATCACGGACAATTCGGCTCTCAAAGCCGGATGGTCTGGTCTTTCACAAAACAGTTCGGACTTTAAGACCGAACATCTACCACAGTGAAAAGACAGTATTACGGATGATCCGGTCCCCGAGACCGGAAAGTCCGCCATCACAAAAAGATCATCTGATTCATCTATGGGGGACATGATAGAGGAATTCAGAGATCTTGATAAACTAGGACAGGGGTTTACATCGGCCGATCCTTTGGAGGAGATTGACATAGGAGATGGTAAAACTCCAAGGCCGATTTTTGTAAACAAGACCCTGGAGACCGATTCTAGAAATGAGATGATCGGTCTATTGAAGGAATATTCAGATTGTTTTGCTTGGAATTACACTGAAATGTCTGGGCTAAGCCGAAAGATTGTCGAACATCGGCTGCCTATTAAGTCTGGTTTCAGACCTTTCAAGCAAAAAGCTAGAACATTTCGTCCAGATCTTCTCCCATGAATCAAGGACGAAATCCACCGGCTGCTAGAAGCTAATTTTATTAGACCTTGCAGATACGCAGAGTGGGTCTCCAATATTGTGCCGGTAGAGAAGAAGGAGTCAGGTAAGCTTAGGGTATGCATTGATTTTCGCAATTTAAATAGAGCAACTTCTAAAGATGAATATCTCATGCCCATAGACGACACATTAATCAATAATGCATCAGGAAATAGAATTATTAGCTTCCTTGATGGTAATGCCGGATATAATCAGATTTTCATGGCCGAAAAAGATGCGTCTAAAACGGCCTTTATATGTCCAGGCTTCATTGGTTTATTTGAGTGGGTTGTCATGACATTTGGTCTGAAAAATGCTGGTGCTACTTATCAGAGGGCTATGAATTTGATCTTCCATGAATTGTTAGGAAACACTGTGGAAGTTTACATTGATGATATTGTAGTCAAATCGGCTGAGTTTAGTTCTCATATAGCTGATTTGCGCAAAGCCTTTGATAAAATGCGTCAGTACGGTTTGAAAATGAACCCACGTAAATGTGCTTTTGGAGTGTCGGCTGGTAAGTTTTTAGGATTTGTCATACATGAACATGGTATAGAGATAGACCCTGATCGAATCAAGTCTATTCGGAATGTGGGACCTCCGACCTGTAAGGTCAAGGTATAGAGGTTTCTCAGCAAGGTGAATTATTTACGAAGGTTTATTTCTAACCTAGCCGGGAAGATTGATGCGTTCACCCCTATTCTTCGGCTTAAGAATGATGCCGAATTCGCTTGGGGGCAGAACAGCAAGAAGCATTTGATCTCATCAAAAAATACTTATCTTCGGCTCCTGTATTAAAAGCACCACGAGCAGGAGTACCATTCCGATTATACATTGCAGTTGAGGATAAGGTCATTGGGGCTGTTCTGATACAAGAAACTGAGGGGAAGGAGCATGTGGTGACATATCTAAGCCGAAGGTTGGTGGATGCTGAAACAAGGTACACTTTTATTGAGAAGTTATGCTTATACTTGTTTTTATGCATGCACCAAATGTAGATGTTATTTAATGTCTAGTCATTGCACTGTTTCTGGTCAAGCCGATGTGATCATACATGTTGCATAACCCAATTATGAGTGGTAGAATTGGTAAGTGGGCTTATGCACTCATAGAATATGACTTGGCCTATGAACCATTGAAATCTATGAAAGGCCAAGTCGTAGCGGATTTCATTGTAGAACATCGGATTAATGATATTCATAAACTAGACATGTCATACCTCACTATTACTCCTTGGACTTTATATTTTGATGGATCGGTTTGCAATGAAGGGCAAGGAATTGGCATCGTACTTGTTTCACCAAGTAATGTCTCCTTCGACTTCTCTAGCCGATTGCAAACTTATTGCACTAATAATCAAGCCGAATATGAGGCCCTCCTATTCGGCTTAGAACTTTTAAATGGTATGGGAGTAAAACATGTGAAGGTATTTGGTGATTCTCAGCTGGTTGTCCAACAAGTGTTAGAAGAATATCAATGTTTTGATGGTACTCTAAATAGTTACCTTGAAAAATGTTGGGGTATAATTCATTCTTTTGACGAATTCAGTATTCGGCATATCTCTAGAGTTGAGAATCATAGAGCCAACAATTTGGCACAAGACGCATCAGGTTATCGGATAAAGCGAGGGAGATTTCACAACGCTGAGAATCTGATAACCAGTGCAGGGCCAATTCCCCAGGTCGCGGACCGTCCGCGTCGAGACACCGGACCGTCCGGGGTTACCAGAAATGTTCTCTTAATTGATTCGGCTGATAATGAAGTCGATGCAAGTGATTGGAGGACACCTATACTTAATTATTTAAGAAACCCCAATATCAGGACAGATAAGAACATTCGGCGAACAGCTTTCAAGTATGTCTTGATGAGTGATGAACTCTACTGCCGAACAGTCAACGACGTCCTGCTTAAGTACTTGGGCCCAGATGATGCTATATTGGCCATGGCCGAAGTACATGAAGGAATTTGTGGTACCCACCAATCGGCTCCAAAGATGAAATGGCTGTTGCGAAGGTCTGGTTTTTATTGGCCTAACATGATAGCTGATTATTTCAAGTACTACAAGGGTTGCCAGGTGTGTCAAAAATTCGGCGACCTACAGTTGGTACCTGCAGCTGAATTACATCCTATCATCAAGCCTTGGCCTTTCAGAGGATGGGGATTAGACTTTATTGGAGAAATTCATCCTTCATCATCAAAGGGGCATCGGTTTGTGTTAGTTGCCACTGACTATTTCACCAAATGGACTGAAGCCGTTGCTCTGAAGAACATGACACACAAGGAGGTAATTGAGTTCATAACTGAGCATATTATTCATAGATTCGGCATTCCCCAGACCTTGACTACAGATCAAGGTACTTCTTTTATGTCAAAGGAGGTACGTGAATTTGCCGAATCATACAGGATTAAGCTACTTAATTCATCTCCATATTATGCTCAGGCCAATGGACAGACCGAGTCTAGTAATAGGACATTGATTAATTTGATAAAAAAGAAGATATCTGATAATCCTAAACATTGGCATAAGATTTTGTCTGAAGCTTTATGGGCTCATAGAATATCTAGACATAGGGCTACTAAAGTATCTCCTTTTGAGCTTGTCTATGGGCAGGAAGCAGTGTTGCCTGTGGAAATAAGTTTGAATGCTATCAGGTTTGCCAGACAAAGTGATCTAACTATTACTGATTATTATAATTTAATGATAGATAATATTGATGAGGTGACCGACAAGAGGATGATAGCTTTGGAAGCAATAGAAAAGGACAAGATCATGGTAGCCAGGGCCTACAACAAGAAGGTCAAAACAAAATCATTTCAAGTAGGGGACCTGATGTGGAAGACCATTCTGCCTCTAAGGAATAAAGACCGGAAGTTTGGGAAATGGTCGCCAAGCTGGGAGGGTCCTTATAAAGTAAGACAGGTGATGTCTGGCAACACCTATTTGCTACAAACATTACAAGGCAAGGATTTGCCTAAGGCTTTGAATGGGCGTTTACTCAAACAGTACCATCCTAGTATGTGGCAAGATGCCTAAGAGAACCGATGTAATCACATCGAGTTAGTTGCTTTTGGTTTGCTCAGCTCCACCAAAAGGCAGGGGGGCATATGTTGAGCACACTTTTGAGCCGGCGGACGGTCTGGCCCTGAGGCCGGACGGTCCGCGGTCCGGACAGTCCGCGCCTGTGGGTCGGACGGTCCGCGCATGCACAGAGCAGTTTAGGGTTCCGAGTTTTGTGCTACGATTGTTAGCTATATTCGCGGGATCAGCTCGGAATCAGTTGTGTAAAGGGTCCAGCCCCCTCCTCTATAAATAGAGAGGTCTACAGCCGATTTGTAATCATCAATCGAATCAATACAACTTCTATTTCGCATTTATTTCCTGTACAATTAGGAGTAGTTCTAGTCTAGTTCTAGTTTAGCCTCTCGATCCCCAAATTCTTCGCCTCTCCTCGACTCTACGTCGATTAGAGGAGTCTAGGTCGGCTTGCCCGAGCCTAGACAACTCTTAGGATCTCTCCTCCCCGACGGGGTCCCTCCCGGGAGCGAGATCCAGGCGCCGCCGGCGATCTTTCGCCGCCCCTGCGCACGCGCGGACCGTCCGGCCCTAGGGCGCGGACCGTCCGGCCGTCAGGCAGGGAACCCGAGCTCCTACACCAGGTCGCGGGCCGTCCGGCCCTGTGCCGCGGACCGTCCGCGCCTGACCAGAGAGCACCGCCGCCTAACGCCAGGCCGCGGACCGTCCGGCCCCTGCGCGCGGACCGTCCGCACCTGACCAGAGAGCACCGTCGCTGGTTCTATTGAGTAATTGGCGTCTCCAAAAAGGTGTCAACACACGGCCACCATTTTCCCACTTTTGCCCAATGCCTGCCCGAGCAATCCTTGGCTTTTTTTTTTTTTTGCCTTTCCTCGCACGAGGGACCGACGAGGAGAGAACAAGAGCGCAAAGCTGATGCTTATCCCAGCCGGCCCGGGCGCCTTGCAGCACGCACCTTTTTTTCGCGAGAAAACGGCCTTCTAACTGCAGCATCTCCAGGTTCTAAAAGCTGAGTGGAAGTGGAAGCCCAAATGCGTGTGATGGAAAAAACGAAGTACCAACCTTGCCCAGAGATCGCAATCTTTGTTCCTTCCTTCTTTTCTCACTTTGATGCCAGACAGAGAATCCGGCTTCCTTGACATGAAAAACACTGCTATGTATGTCGATTCTACATTTTCGTTTTCTTTAAGGACTATTTTATTGATACAAAATTTTGTTATTAGGTCTAGAAATGTCGCAGGCTGATATGTATAGTACAAAGGATTTGGATTTGGATTTGGTTTTGATCGGTGGTACTCAAAAGTCAAGGTTTGGTTTAGTGCGAAACGTCGATAGAAAAAGAACGAGATTTACATTTGCAGGTGCAGCTCGCAAAAGAAGAGCCACGTATGCCCTGCTGCTTTTGTAGCTTTGGTTTGGTTGCTTGTTGTGGCCGTGTGTTTGTGTCTCCCCCAATTGCATATAAGCATGGGCTCCTCACGCTTCACAAGCCTTTGCTCTTGGCCTTTCCCTCATCGCCTAATGCCTTGGACCCTTGCCGCCTCCTGCAAGTTGCAGGCAACCGAGAAGCTACCACTACTAGCTGCTCAGGCTCTGCTCAGCTCAAAAGGCGTTCAGGTTTAGTGCACGAAATGAGCAGCGCGCTGCCCGCGGCAGATCGGGCGACAGGGAGGAGGAGGAGGGAGAGATGTTGCTGCTAGGATTAGCCACGGGCTGCTGCGTCCTCGCCGTCGCCGGGGAAGCCGAGAAGCAGGACGGCGGCGGGGCGTCCTCCGGGGGCGGTCATGGCCTTGGTTCCAAGATTAGCCCCGCCGTGCTGTTCGCCGTGGTGATAGCGGCCGTGGTGCTGTTCGTCTCCTGCCTGCTGCATCTCTTGGTCAGGCTCTTGCTCAGGCGCGGCCGTGCCCGTGCCCGTGCGCGCGCGCGGGCCGAGGCCGGTGCCGGTGCCGGTGCCGGCGGTGGGGCGGACGCGGCGGGCGGCGGCGGGGAGGAGTCCGCGTTGCAGAGGCAGCTGCAGCAGCTGTTCCACCTGCACGACGCCGGGCTGGACCAGGACGTCATCGACGCGCTCCCGGTGTTCCTGTACCGGGAGGTGGTCGGCGTCGGCGCCGGCGCCAAGGAGCCGTTCGACTGCGCGGTCTGCCTGTGCGAGTTCGCCGGCGAGGACCGGCTGCGGCTGCTGCCGCTGTGCGGGCACGCGTTCCACATCGGCTGCATCGACACCTGGCTGCTCTCCAACTCCACGTGCCCGCTGTGCCGGTGCGCGCTCGGCGCCGACGCTGCCGCGCTGTTCGACGAGGAAGGCATGTGGGAGCACGAGGACGCCGTGCTCCCCGTGCGCCTCGGCAAGTTCAAGAACCTGGCCAGGGCGGCGCCTGGCCCCGTCCGCGCCGGCGCCGGCATTGTGACCAGGGAGGCCGGCGAGACGAGCAGCAGCAGCCTGGACGCCAGGCGGTGCTACTCCATGGGCTCCTACCAGTACGTCCTCGCCGAGGCGAGCCTCCAGGTGTCCGTCCACAGGAGGCACGGCGACGGCCATGGCAGGGGCGGGGCGGGGCTCAGAGGCGTCGGCGTCGGCGTGGGCTCCAACCGCGCCGGCGCCACAGAGGGGAAGAGGATCGGCGCGGGCAGCAAAGGCGACAGCTTCTCGGTGTCCAAGATTTGGCAGTGGCCGCGGAACGGCAAGGAGAAGCTTCCCGTGCTCGCGTCCGATGACTCGCCGGCCATGAACGGCAGGCTGCCGTGGCAGAGGCCAAGTCCCGGGGATTCGTGAATCGTGTTCGTATCGTGACACAAAGAAAGCGTGTGTGGTGGTGCGTGCTCCAAACTTGTATTGAGCTTGCTTGTCTGCTCGACCTTTTAACCGCTGATGATGAATTGGTTCATAGGCATTCGTTGTTTATCTTATCTTACTAGTAATAATAAATCTCATTTGCTTGATTGCTTGCTTGTGGTGGTGGTGGTGATCCTGGCTTTCTAGGTGCATGAGGAAGATGAAACTTGCAGAGCATCCCAATCTGGAATTAGCCATTCCATCATTTGCCATTCGCCAGCGTCTTTGCTGACAATATTATACAGACAAAAATGAACTTGGGGAAGTGATAAGTGTCACTACAAGGTTAGTACAGATACGAAATTGCCCTCGCAAACTCGAGGTACCAATCCGTGCTCCGCGTTATATTTTGTCTTCTAGGTCACAACTCTTAAATTTTATTTCGCGACGGCACTGTTTCGCTCCAGTATTCGTTTTAATGGCGGATTATTGTCTTGACAACAAGTACTGTTGCTCAATGCTCAAGCCATCACAAGGACTTGTGAACAAGAAGGGACCGTACACTTGCACATTTACAGATCACGGCCCTTCTCTGGAAATAGAGGGAGGAAGGAAGGGAGGAAATTTACAGCACAGGACTCGTTCCAGTTCCAGCCCAACCACTCCATTTTCCCAGAGCCATGAAAGTTAGTAAGCACCAAAAATTAGGTCACCGTAATGACGAATGAAAGCAGCTTTAATAGGATTGACTGACGCTGCAGCCTGTGCAAGTAGTAATGTGATGTTACAGGAGAGCTATTTTTTTCATGACTGGCTGCCGGCTGGTTTCCGTGAATTGTTCGCGGATTCTGCAGACGACCTACACCAACAGTAAAAGCTACAGAGATCTGGTTAGGAAACCGGCTGCAGGAACGGGTAAAAAAATTAAGAAAAACCTAATCAGACACGTCCAGGGTTTGCTACTTGGACTGTAGCGTCTCTGAATCGCCCCGAGAGCGATGGATGGGCGTGTTTATCGTCTAGCCCCCGCTCCTGACTGCAGCCGCATGTGCGGTTATGTGTCCGTATCCGGGTATTAAGCAGACAGCAAGTACTGCTGACCTTCAATGTGATGGCGCATTCATTGTGCCCGTTGCACGGCTCAGCGATTAGCACCGCTCCACTGTGTTGACACAGCTAGGCAAATTGGTTGTGCGATCGTGTCATGAATTAACGGGATGAAGATGCTTTAGGCTTTGTCATGTTTGGCCCGTGCTAATTAACTGGCAGTGGCAGCACCAAACAGGGCGTCAGTACTAGTAGTACTAAACTGCATTTAATACTTGTAGAAGAGAAGTGGAAAGCAGGAACAGGAAGTTTCAAAGTTGGGTCGCCAACGGGATTTTTCTTAGAAGCAGAGGGGTGAATTCGAATGAACCAATCAACCAAACTCTTCTGGCATGCAGATGCAGACATGCCTGAAACAAACATGGGTGACAAATGAGGTGACGGTAACTGCTTCTGGGTACTGTTACTACTAGATGTCTGGAGCAGTGGAAACAAGTACCACTACAGAATTGTGCTGGTGTTGTCACACTGCACTCGTGCAATCAGTCTGACGTTGACCATCAAGGATGCGCAGCGCAAATGACTGACAACGCACCACGAAGCACTCGAGTGGGCAACAGATCGTGCTTTCCGCACATCCAGATAAAGTTGAGGACCATCAAATGAGACCAAATTATCTGAACTTTCTAAGTCAAACTTAAAAACCATGGGACCATATGAAAATATTTGATAACTACCTATTTTTTGGCAAGAATTGGGGGTCTGGTATTCCAATATGTCTGAACCTAAAGGAACGCACATGAAAAACAATTAATTTGTCCGTGCACAATAAGCCTGTACGAGCTTGATTAGAAAAATAAATAATTACATCAGGAAAATCGCGATACAACACATTCCTTCTGGGTATGGGAGCATAAGGCCATCTCCAACAGTCCATGCAAACAGGCGTGCAAAACACTGTTTTGTACTGTAGACGATACTGTTTAAAAGAAGTGACAAACAAGAAGTGAGATAGGGAGTGAGAAGGACAGGGAGGCTGCTGGAGATAGCCTAAGGTTGAAAATTTTGGTAGGATATATCATTAATCGCTGCCATCTACTGTACACTATATATAAAGAGAGAATGGGCGACCAAAACCAACTACCAGTGTACACAACTCATTAGCAGGCAAGCAGAAGTGAAAATGTTCAAGAACAAGAATACAAACGCCTTGCCTGTAGCACGCTGAAAGAGCAACCCCAACCCCATAGACACAGGTGGCACTACAACCCAGAAGGAAAGTTGCTGATTTGCCCTTGCTCCAGCCTGTCCTCACCATTCACTTTGTAAGACATCCGGATACGCATTGCAAGTGGTTTCTATGAGGCAAACAGTCCAGGATCAGCATGGATACACAAAATTCAAGAACAAAGTCATGATCAGACTATTCATCAGTGTGTTCAGCTTTGCTTGCATTAAGAAAACTTATTGTCAACTGAAAGGAAATATCAGATATACTATTTCTTGATACATCATTTTTTGATATTCATTTATTGATACATCATTTTCATAGGGCTATGTGAAAGCTGAGCTATCAGTTTTGCAGCTTACCCATATGATCGTGAAAAACATTGTTTTTGCATTGTAGACTGCACTGTTTATAGAGTGGAGTTTGAATTGAAGATGAGGATAGGTAAGCTGCTAGAGATAGTCTTACACGATCTTTATAGTACTGTATTGGTTCAGTTGTAAAAAGTAAAAAAGATATGCCACATTCAAGAGGGGAGAAGGGTGTGTGTGTGTGAAATACCTGCCCATGCTGGTTGTTAGTGACACTGAGGCTTTGTGTGACTGACACATTTCCACTGGCAGGAAGAGTGCTGCTGCTAGCTGGGTCCAAACGCAACTGGATGAACTGAAACACAGGGCAGCAGAGGTTAGCAAAACATCAAATGTTACGAAACTAGACCTTTTAATGCCAGTTACAAACATATCTTATCTCTGACAATTTCACCATATAAGGGTTTCCATCCTATAACAATCACTTGAGTGATTATAAGATTTACAGCAGAAACTAAGCAAATTGGTCAGTACGGCTGACTATTTAAGATCTCTGCTGTCGGGAATGAGATTGGTGTCAGAGGCGATTGCTACCTTTGGCACGGCTGCCTGGAAGACGAAATCTGTGAATGCAGTAGTTGTTAAATTTGTGAAAGAAGCATTAATTGTAGTCTCTTGAGGTTTTCCAGGTTGCTTTTTGAAACTGAATGTGATCCTCAAGGTTGCACTCTGGAATGCTGTGATTGTCGGGTAAGCTGCATTCTCATCTGGCGAACAGGCAAATTGAGTAAAAGTAAATTCATTGATTATGGGAAGGTTACTAATGCAAAAGCGCCTTTGGAGTCACCTTGAGTTTGATATGGAAGGGAAATCAAACTCAGTGACTTTTAGGGGTATTTGCAACTTTTCCTTATATTGGATAATCAAGCATCAGGAGCTCACCAGGAAGAGATGTGCTTGAGGACAAACCATCAAGAAGATCCACAACTTGAGGTGTAACAGGGGGAGGTTTAGTCTCTGCAGTACGGTGTCAGATAAATAAGCACAGATTACAAAAAACTCAAGAAACAGATTGTCTATACTCTATAGACATTTTTTTACCTATGCCAGGAAGGCTAAAGTTTGACGTTGGTGGGCCATTTTGTACAGGAGATGAACCAATAGATAGAAGATCCATCAGAATGTCAGTGCTTGTAGATGGAGCTCCACCTAAACATAGACCAAAACAAACTCATTCAACCCTTTTATAGAACAGTAAGGCATGCACTACTGGCACAAGTTAAAACCAAATTTGGAGTGTGTGTTAAGAAATAATAAACATGTTGCACTACTGGCATAACTGAAAACCAAATGTGATGTGCCAAGAAATAATAAACATCTGATAAAGCATGATGTGCTTTGCGTTTGAAACCAACAAGCAGCAGAAGCAAATCATTAAGGAAAATAGTTTAGTGTAAGACCTATAGGAGACGAATCAGTCAAACCGATGCCCAACAGATCCTGTAGAAAATCATTAGGTGATGTAGTAGGGGCCGAAGTAGTCACTGGAGCATCATCAGAACCCAAATCAAGCAAATCAGCTAAAGGAGCTGGTGGTGGCTTTGCTACACCATTTGGAAGCTTAAGTGGGCCTCCAGAAGTGACTGCAGGAGCAGAATTTACAGATGAAACTGCAGCCTGTGTAGAAGCAGCTCTCTTCACCAAATAATTTGCTTCATCCAATGCAGGCATACGTTCAAGCAAAGATGATCTGCGCATAGTCGCATACACCAGCATTATCCTCACTTTGACAAAACTATGGAATACAAAATTATCCTCAATAATTGCAGAATCTGCCACTCACTTTATCGACTGATGTCTTTGTATAATGGAACTGAATTCAATAGATCTTTGCTGCAATTCAAGCACAGTATTCCCTTTATTTTGCGCAACTATTTCTTTTATTCTCCTGACAACACAAGAATAAAAAATGATAAAATTATCAGCCACTTTACAATATATCACATCAATTTAATGAACACGTAGACTTGAAACTAAGCTGACACTGTAAACAAAGCTAAATAAATGAAGAAAAACAAAGATTGATACACTATAAACTCGATGATATATAGTTCTTATTGCAGAGAAAGATCAAAATGATATAGTTCACAAGAAATCATGTGATCCATACACCACAATTACTAGACCAAGTTGGAACTGTGGATCTGTTATTGCGACAATTGTGAACTTAGTGTTTACTTGTTTAATGATGGCAAGCGCAGACAGTTCATGAACAAATATAGAGAAGAAAAATAGAACATTTTTTAAGAAAAAACATAACTGGTATAAAATAAACTCCATGCAAGTCATTTGGTAGGTTGTCCTGCTACAGTACAAAATATTTAACAACTATGACAAAGACCACTTCAACAATAACTTACTCTGATGTTGGTGGAAACCGGGAGGAAAGCTTCAAAAGAGAGACAAGACACATAGCCCTGGTAGTAACATCCGCCGAGTAACGCTGAAGAGCAATCTCTACGGCATCCACAGCATCAGATTCAGTTACCTGAACAAGATCATGAATTGGCCAAGTCGTTTGACACTAATAAATTTTAGGAGCAATACTCCTAAATGAAATACATAAAGAGCAATTAGGGGAAGAGACTAGAGCTATAAACTATATACAGGCAGAAATTCTGCAATCAATCATAAATGTAACCATTCGAGTAAAAGAATGGTCACGTAACTTCTCCCAATGATAACCATTATAATAACATAGGTAACACAATTCGCAAGGTGATAACAGGGGAGGCTGTCAACTTTGTATATATACTGATTTACAGCAGTTTGAACATAGCCTACAAATTATTTGCGTGAAGTAACAAGACTACATAATAATACAAGATGGAATCATCAGCGCAGTCTTCTCACTAAAAAAAGCGAAAGGGCCTCTAGCTGAGTTGGTTAGGTGGTTTGAGTAGCACTCCTCAGGTCCTGGGTTCGACTCCCCGTGGGAGCGAATTTTAGGCTTTGGTTAAAAAAATCCCCTCGTCTGTCCCATGCCAAAGCACAGGTCTAAGACTCAGCCTCGGTCGTGATCATTCTCACATGGGCTTCGATGCCGCTGTGTATGGGTGGGACAGGGGTTCGAGGGTTTTCTTGACCTGTGTGAGAAGGTCTTCTTCTTAATACAATACCCGGAGGGTGTCTTACCCCTCGCAGGTCAAGTTTTTTCTCACTAGAAAGTGTATAACCAAGTAGAGATGGCTGAGAAGAATTTTTAACTCACCGTGATCGGTTCCTCCATGTCTAACATACTAAGATTGTTGACCAGCATTTCTCCATATTCACCAATGCACCAAACGGCAACCCTAACTAAACTTTCCTAAACATATCAACATAGAAGAGATATATGCACATTAGATATATAATCCAACAGTAACATTACAAAGAAATTTATTATTTCGCCACACCTGTTCACCAGATGCTTGCAATGCCTTATATAATGACCTGATTGAATATCCTTGAAGTTCAGATGCATTACTCATTAGAACTATAAGAGCATGCCATACATCATCCTTTACATAATTACCAGCCTGTGGACATGAAAGAGTACAATATTAATTTGGATTTTCAATTTACAAGTGAACTCCGCCTATGTTGATTGGAAGACTTCCTTGAGTCGTTTCAACATAGCCGGTCCCAAGCCCGGTAAAGGAGGAGGGTTGTGTTAGGTCCGGCAAACCAACGTAAAAACTAGTCAAATCTTATGGAGATGAAACCACAAAGAAAATCGTTGGGGCGTAACCCTCTTAGCGATGCGCCATATCGGAACCCGGGTATGGTGTTAAATGAGCAAGGGCCGGGCCGTCACCCCTTAAGTGACGCGCCGTCTCTTGATCTGGAGCCGGTGATAAGTGAGCAAGGATCGGGTCGTCGCATCCTTAGTGACGCGCTACATCGGCGCCCGGGTGTAGTGGAAAATGAGCAAGGGTCTTTGCATCTTCCTCGGCGGGTGCGAAGGGTAAGGAAGCTAGTCGAGCCAACTAGGGTATGTGTAGGTAGTTGGAACGTAGGTTCCTTAACAGGTAAGTTACGAGAAATAGTCGACGTTGCGGTGAGGAGACGAGTAAATATTATATGCGTTCAAGAGACCAAGTGGAAAGGACAGAAGGCAAAGGAAGTGAAAGGTACGGGCTTCAAGTTGTGGTACACGGGGACTGCAGCAAACAAGAATGGAGTAGGCGTCTTGATCGACAAGAGCCTTAAAGATGGGGTAGTAGATGTTAAGAGGCTAGGAGATAGAATCATCCTAGTCAAACTGGTCATTGGGGACTTGGTTCTCAATGTTATCAGCGCGTATGCTCCTCAAGTATGCCTTAATGAGAACTCAAAGAGGGAGTTCTAGGAAGGCCTGGAGGACATGGTTAGTAGTGTGCCAATTGGCGAGAAGCTCTTCATAGGAGGAGATCTCAATGGCCATGAGGGTACATCTAGCACCAGTTTGGAGGGTGTGCATGGAGGCTTCAGCTTTGGGACTAGGAATCAAGGAGAGGAAATCCTGAACTTTGCCCTAGCCTATGACATGTTTATAGCAAACACTTTCTTTAGGAAGAGAAAATCCCACCTGGTGACCTTCAGTAGTGGCCAACACACTAGCCAGATTGATTTCGTCCTCTTGAGAAAAGAGGACAGGCATGCCTGCTTAGATTGCAAGGTTATACCTGGAGAGTGTGTGGTAACCCAACATAAGCTTGTCGTAGCTGACTTCCGTTTTAAGATTCGTTTACAACGGAATAAGCATAACAAGGTCACTAGAACAAAGTGGTGGAAGCTTAAAGGGGATGTGGCCCAAACTTTCAAGGAGAGAGTTATCGAGGAGGGCCCCTGGGCAGAAGAGGGAGACGCAAACATCATGTGGAGGAAGATGGCGACATGCATTCGAAAGATAGCTTCAGAAGAGTTTGGGTTGAGTCAAGGAAACAGAAGGGAAGTTAAAGACACTTGGTGGAACGAAGATGTCCAAAAGGCTATCAAGGAGAAGAAAGATTGCTACAAACGCTTACAGCACGACAAGTGTGCAGACAACATAGAGAAGTACAGGATAGCGAAGAAGTCTGCAAAGCGAGCGGTTATTAGAGCCCGGGGTCAAGCCTATGACGACCTTTATCAACGGTTGGACACAAAGCAGGGAGAAAAGGATATCTATAGGATGGCCAAGATTCGTGAAAGGAAGACAAGGGATGTCAACCAAGTCAAATGCATCAAGGATGAAGCAAACCAACTATTAGTGAAGAATGAAGAGATCAAGAACAGATGGAAGGAGTACTTCAACAAATTGTTCAATGGAGGGAATGAGAGTTCTACAATAGAACTGGACAAACCATTTGATGACAACAACAGGGGTTTTGTACGAAGGATACAAGAATATGAAGTTAAAGAGGCGCTAAAAAGGATAAAGGTAGGAAAGGCGATGGGCCCTGATGGCATCCCTATCGAGGTATGGAGATGCCTTGGAGACATAGCGATAGTATGGCTGACTAAGCTTTTCAACACCATCTTTCAGACAAACAGGATGCCCGATGAATGGCGGCGGAGTACGTTAGTACCAATCTTCAAGAATAAAGGAGATGTTCAAAGTTGTACTAATTACCGTGGAATTAAGCTCATGAGCCATAAAATGAAGCTATGGGAGAGAGTCATTGAACACCGCCTGCGGAAGATGACGAGCGTGACCCAAAATCAGTTTGGTTTCATGTCTGGGAGATCAACTATGGAGGCCATTTTCTTACTAAGACAACTTGTGGAGAGATTCAGAGAACAAAAGAAAGACCCGCATATGGTCTTCATAGACTTGGAGAAGGCTTATGACAAAGTACCTAGGAGTGTAATGTGGTGGGCCTTGGAAAAACACAAAATATCAATAAAGTACATTAATCTTATTAAAGATATGTACACTAATGTTGTGACAAGTGTCCGAACAAGTGATGGAGACACCGATGACTTTCCAATTAACATAGGACTACATCAAGGGTCGGCTTTGAGCCCTTATCTTTTCGCTTTGGTGATAGATGAGGTCACAAGGGACATACAAGGAGATATACCGTGGTGTATGTTTTTTGCCGATGATGTGGTACTTATTGAGGAGAGTAGTAGTGGTGTTTCGCAAAAGTTGGAATTGTGGAGGTAGACGCTGGAAGCAAAAGGTTTTAGGCTTAGTAGGTCTAAAACAGAGTATATGAAGTTGATTTCAGTGCCATGGGGTATGAGGATGGCGATGTTAGTCTTGATGGGCAAGTGGTACCCAAGAAAGACACTTTTTGTTACTTAGGATCAATGCTTCAGAAGGAGGGAGACATCGATGAGGATGTCAGTCATAGAATTAAAGCTGGATGGTTGAAGTGGCGGCAAGCTGCGGATGTCTTATGCGACCCCCGGGTGCCACACAAACTAAAAGGCAAATTCTACAGGACAATAATCCGGCCGGCTATGTTGTATGGAGCAGAATGTTGGCCCACTAAAAGACGACATGTCCAACAACTAAGTGTGGTAGAGATACGTATGTTGCGCTGGATATGTGGCCACACAAGGAGAGATCGAGTCTGGAATGATGATATACGAGAGAGAGTAGGAGTGGCGCCAATTGAGGAGAAGCTTATGCAACATCGTTTAAGATGGTTTGGACATATCCAACGAAGACTTGAAGAGGCACCAGTGCATATCGGAATAATTAGGCGTCCCGAGAATGTGAAGAGAGGTAGAGGTCGACCAACCTTGACGTGGACAGAGGCTGTGAAGAGGGACCTGAAGGAGTGGAATATTGATAAAGAGCTCGCCGTGGATAGGAAGGGGTGGAAGTGTGCAATTCACGTGCCAGAACCCTGATGTGTAGTTTCGCTTTTCTTCCTTAATCGTTTGACCTTTTCTTGTGCCCCTTTAGATATTGCTGGTTCTTGTGGGTTTTATCTCTTTTTATGTGTTTCCCCGTTTTGTCGTTTTTCGGTTCTCCTTTGCCTTTGTCTCCCTTTTCTTTTCTTTGGGAGTTGAGCTCTGAGGTTTTCATATGGGGTTTCATCTCTAGCCTACCCCAACGTGCTTGGGACAAAAAGGCTTTGCTGTTGTTGTTTCAATTTACAAGTGCAACAGAAATTCATGCTCATACATTTACAACTCATATATTTTACGTGGTGGAAGGGAAATCATATAGAAACAAAGGTGTGTGCATCACTAAATGTGGCAGACAGAATATTTTGCAATTGGCATTTTGGTTAGTAAGTTGGTCTTGGGTCTTTTCACTCGTGGGGTTACCACATCTGGAAGGCGTGGGTGGCACAAGGATTTGATAGTAGACATTGCTGGCACTGCATAGACCATAGATCAAAACCCCCTAACATTATATTCCAGTGAATACTTAATAGTAGTCAGTAACCCTGTCAAGTATGCAAGTCTTTCTCTCCTTAAGTTAGGTACAAAAAACAAAACTATTCTACTGAACATTCGAGTGACTAGTATAGCTGTATAGTCATGCAAAAAGTGAGAGGTGCAGAAAGCTCTAATAACTGTACTGCAGTACTGCTCTACATACCAGAGACAAAACTCTGAACATCTGGTCTAAGTACCATAGCTTGTCCAGGGAAAACCTAACAAAAAGTGCCAAACCATTAATTTCACATAAATAGACAGGAAATAAACAAAATGTTCCATTATTTTTTCAATACCAGCACAAAATTTAAAACAATTCATCAAGCACAGATATGGACGCAAAATAATTAAATAACCAAATTGTGCTGTAGTTAGGCAGAATAAGGGGAAGGGGGACCAGGGAAGGAATAGCAACTCCGTGTAGTGTCAACTCGATAGGAATAAAAGCACCAAAACATTAATATTACAGTCACTCATCTAGCATACTGCAAAAGAAAGTGTATTGAGAATGATGTATCTGTCATGTTTAAGTGATAAAACCCAGAAAATTAGGCTGATATAAATATGCTGAAATTACTGTGATTAAATACTTCAGGCGAGATCATAGGGGCACATGAAAAGAAAAGACTACTATTCAAATGAAAACAAATCAATTTACATCCGTTAATGAATCATGTTCCCTTACTCCATTTACCTACCTCCATCTAGGAGGCCACACTCGTTGGCTCGTTGCACAAGCCACACATCCTATTGTTTATCAATTATATGTCGATATGTCAAACAATAGTGGATACTCAGTAAACATTGGGGAAATAAGGAACATGCACATCAGAATTTTCTTCAAAATTGCACAGATCATAAGTCATCCACAAGGATAAATGCTGGATGCAGAATTAGTAACTTACTTTTCAACTATTGAGCATATTTTAGCAGTGAGGTCTTCCTTGAAATCTTGATCACTCACTTCAAGGTAATCAACAAGTTCCTTAGTCAATGGCTTTACATTTGTATCATTGACAAGTAGATAAACAAGTTCCAGGGCTCTTTTACGAATAGAGACATCTGCATCCTGAGCATACATATGTGATTGAAAATAAGTAAAGAAGCAGATTAGGAATCCAGTACAAAGTGACTGGTCCATAAGGCAGATAAATAGAAAATGTGTTGAAAAATGAAATAATTATTCTAGGGTCAAAGTTTTTCCCCTCTTATTGCGTATAGCTTAAATATAGGACCTGGAAAGAATACAAAGCAGCAAAGAACTGTCTTCTCAAGATACGCGGAAATGAGCAAAAGACTATTAGAAGTGAACAAATGTTCCGAATTGGTACAAGATGACTGATGAGCATCTTTATTTCACAGAAGAAAGGGATAAATGCATCACATTAGTCTGGTAATTTGGTTACCTTGACGCACTCTAAAAATTGTTGCCCTGTGCCTCTGCACCGCTTGTGTGTCCACGGCAATGGCCTTCATAAGCATGTTTAGGCAACATATCTGAAAAGGCAGTAAATATATGATAATTTTAGTTATGACTTATGATAGATGGGAGAACATTTTATTATTAAACAACTCAGGTCATGTGTCCCCACTCATTCTTGTTGTCTACAGAAAAGCGTTGTAAGCAACAGTAAGCCTAAAACATCAAGCCGCAAAGAAATTAAAAATAAATAAATATAAAAAACTATCTCCAGCCTTTTGTCTTATATATTAAACAATATGATCACCATATCAGCTGTCTAAGAGCAAGAACGAATCTACCTTATGTTGTTATCACGGTTGGACAAAAAACGACCCAAAATATTAATTGCCAACACACGTAAACCACTTGTAGCTTCAATGCCCATTATTGTCTCCACGCATTCATATAAAATAGCATTTCCAGCATTCTTATTTGACTCAGTTTTTGTTGAAACCTGGAAAAGAAATTCGTGTGTTTATAATCCATGCAAAGATAAAGGGAATGCCAAGTGTGAAGATAACCCAAAAAAGAGTACAAACTACAAAGATAGATGATAATAACGATAAAAATTCAACATTTTTATTACACAGTTTTCAGAATCTAGCAGCAGTAACTCAGTGGGAAAGATCTAGATGAAACAGCATCAATTTGAACTTACAAACCACAGATTACTGAGGACAGTGCCACTAGAAGTTCATATTGTTATAGTTGTATATAATATTGTAATACATGAGCTGTGGTGATTATTCACACATGCAATAATATTGTAATACTAAATTGTAGTAATTATTTAAAAGATATTGTTCCAGTAGTTGTATGCATATAAAATAAAAGATGAACAAACCACCTGAGCAAGAATATCATTGATATACTCGCTGCAATCTGCATCTCCTTGACCCAGTATTCGCATGAGTTTTAAGCACTCGGATATGTAAGAATGGATCTGTGATGCCACCGATGTCGTATTCAGGAGCATATGAACTGTTGGAGACATCTCTCAGTATTCGGACCAGTCCTTCAAGGCAATTCTGCACAAGAAGGCTTTGTCAGAACATTTATTGCCACAAATGAAAATGCAAGTTCAAATGATCTTGATGGCATTATCCAACAGCAATGTCAAAAAAATCAAGTATCAGGCAGAGAAGAAGAAAAATTACACTTCTGGTGCAGATCACAACATAGGGAACGGATGCATACAAAAAATAGCCACACTATTCTATCAATGTTTATGGTGGAACTGTGTGTTAAGGTATCAGCACATGGATGATCCAAATTAGCAAGGGCTAGGTAAGAGATTATGCATTCCAATCTGGAACATGCAGAGTCTGTCAGTGCTAGTCATTAAAAAACTAGACAAACCTATGAGAAACTAGGTCGCATTGTAAATAAGAAATAGGCACCAAAATTCTGAGTCAAAGAGGACTCTTGCCTGGGTGGCACAGGTGCATGCCCACTCCTCACACGAGTCACAACACTGTGGCTACATACTGTTACAGATACCAAGGTCTATTTGTGAATACCTTACAACTACATAGAAGAACAACAAATTTACCAATATGCTTTTAGCATTAGTGATGATTATATTCTTCTAATCAGTCGAAAATAGAGTTTGGGTTGCATTGCATCCCTTGGTCACAGTGCTAATGAGCTGTTGTTTGCTCACAGGCCATTTCAGAAATATAACAGAAAACTAACAATTGGCATTGATCAAATGCTAAAGTGTTTTCCTAAAAATCAGTGTCAACTAGCTCAAAATACATAATTACTTATTGAGGCAAGCAAAAAGATTGGAATGACTAATCAACAGCATCATACATTTCATAGATGGTAAAAGAAAAAAAACATAAAATGTCCAGGTTATTTAAAGCAGGACAGTTGCTGTGAGTCAATACAATAGACATGTCACATAATTTAAAAGACCATGCCAAGTTTCCAAAAGTAGATGCACTGGATCAATTTAGACTACGGATAAAACAAGAATAACTTAGTTCTCAGGCATCCAAGTATGGAAAACACACAAGATTTCAGCATGCTAACACGGACAAGTAATGAAAATAATAGCCATTGTTATCTAACATCGAGACTACAGACCCTAGGGGTGCTCCGTTTGAGGAACTACCCGATCCTGGATGAGCTAGTGCATCATGAGTCCATCCGCCAAATTTAGTGGAAGAACTCTATTCCTCATGCTTATACGGTTATATTATACCAATTATTAGCATATGAGGAATGAGATCCTGATGGATCAACTCATTCCATTGCACAAACCAAACAAGTGAGGAGTGAGGAAGATGGAATATCCTATTCCTCAAACCAAGCACCCCCTAAGTGTAGATAATTCTCCAGGGAAAAAGTATTACTCTTGTGTCATGCATACCTTCCTCAAGTACTCCAATGCTTCATGGCTGACTTTACATAGTTTCCATGCAAAGCTGAACGGCAGATATCAGAACACCATGATGTTTTTCCTTCAGTAATGATGCAGCAGCACTCATGAAATTTTCCGCCAAGTCTGGAACTTTTCGCACAATCCTTATAGAGCATAAAGCAGCCTAAAAAACAAAAGCTAGACAATCAACGAGACCTCTCCACAGCACACATTAACAAACTAACCAAGAAGGATAAGCACTGGTGATTGGGACAAGAACGAAAGAGCCCAACTTAGAAATGTTCAGGGCACAAGTGAGGACATGATGATAATGGGTTCTTCAATGGCAAATCTATTGGAGCTAATACCTAAATGTGTATGATTTTCCAGCACAATCATTCATCACTTACCTCTTAAAAATGGATCTAGTGGTGTTATCAGCTAAAATAGCGAAATGGCAAAACTGTCGATCTGGTCCGTGAAACATCTTAATAGTTGTGTTTGCAGAATTAGAAGCGAGCTACTACACTCCAGGAATGGGAATATTATTACAAACGTTCAAACAAATTTCAATGAGTACCTTCTTCTTTGTATTAGGGTCCCCTATTTTGCAACAGTCTCTCCACTTCAGGAGCCAGATCACGTGCCATTTCAGCAGAACATATGTTGCCAAGGGCACAGAGCGCAAGCCCAACAATGAACTGGGTTTGAGTGGTTAAGATCTCTGCCCACGTTAAGTAATAACCAATACTCTGGAAATCAGAAATAACGCATAACAGCATCAACAGATACAACTGGTAAGTGCAGACAGGGCGGATACTGCTGAGAGAGTTGGTGACGAGCATAGGACCTCCTGCCGCTCGTCGAGCAGAAGCATGAGTCCTAGATAGGCCGATGCGCTTCCCGGGGAAGCCCGCCGCAGCAATAAGCTTGAGGCACTCCATCTGCCCGAAGTGTGTGGGGTAACCGAGCATGTGGATGAACATAAGCTTGGCCATGTTCCGATGCCGGTAGTCCTGGTCGCCCTCGCTGATGGCGGCCCGTATCGCCGCGCACAGTCCCGCCGCACCACGGCACGCTCCTCCGCTGCCGTCTTGCACGCGCGTATCGCACGTATCATGTCCCTGCGAAGAATAGTCACACTCGCTACGCTATACCACGCGAAGATCCGAGGGGCCTGTGCGAGAAATGACGCGATGTGAAAGAGGATGACTCACCGAAGGCGGGTGCCGGAGGAGAAGGGGTTGATGGCGAGGTCCATCGCGAAGTCCTCGACGATCCTGTCGACGGAATCCAGGGCGGGGGGCGGCGAGGAATCTCACTGCCGCAGAGGCGGACCAGGAAGACGACGGCGGCCGGGCGAGCGGATCTGGGAGGCGGTCGGAGGCGAAGGCGGTGGTGCTGGTGGGATTTGCGAAGAGGCCCCTACTTTGTGTTTCAGAATTGTTTAGTCGGAGTCCAAGCTGGGCATTCGGCATCTGATCTCACATTCTCACACCATGCTCATTTTTTCAGTATTAATTTACTGTGAAACATGCTATCTACCGTCTTTTTAGCTTTTTAGTCCTTTTTAAGAAAGTTTTTTTACAAGTATACTTTTTTAGTTTAAATTAAGAAAATGGATCTTTATCTCGGCGTCATCACCATTGGCGTCGAGGGTACACGTCTTAGCGCCAATATAAATGGCGTTGATGTATCGCTCCAGAGCACCGATATGGCTTCTACGTGACAGAGGTCGCCGTCATTATTAACGTCGACCCATGACGCCCACAAATGGCCACTTATATATCTTAACCACTCAGCGCTAATAGTGATGGCGTCGATGTAATAGTCTATTTTCTGAATTCAAAAGGACAAGGACACTCGTGAAAAACATTCTCTAGAAAAGCCAAAACGCAAAAAAAAGGACGGTGCTATCTAATTCTTGCTCTGCCACGCCTGCTCTCATACATATGCTTTGCTCTCGTGCGCGACACATATGTTGTGCTTGTATAGACCTCGTTAAAATTCTACAAAGGACTACAACAATGTAATTGAAAGGGAAATGGGCTTAATCATTTCCTATAATCGATTTTAGTGTTTGACGTCCTTCACAAACCATATAGACTAACTAATTTGTCTAGTGAATATTTTCTTAGGTGCATAAAGTTAACATAAACATACAAATAAAATGACCTTAGGAGAATTCTACATGTATGGAGCAACAAGATTTATTACAGCTAGTGGCGCACCAGACACTATCCGGTGCCCTGGCTGAAACACTTCGTGAACTGGCCGCTCTCGGGTTTTCTTAGCGCGCGTCCACTAAAAATCACCGGACTGTTCTGGTGAGCCACCGGCCTGTCCGGTGAGACAACAGAGCAACGGTCATCTTCGCCCAATGGTCGACTGCGCTAACTGCGGCGCAGTCTGCAGCGCAGAAGTCAGAAGATAGTCTGCAACGTCAGGTTGCACCGGACTGTCTGGTGCAGCAAAAGGACAGATGACTTCAACGGTCAACCGCTCCAAACCCCAATGGTCGGCTGACGTGGCACTCACCGGACAGTGAACAATAGAGTGTCCGGTGTGCCCGTCGACAGCAAAGTCAGCCAATGACTAGAATAGTGGTTGGGGCTATAAATACCCCCTCAACCACCTCCATTCAAGTCATCCAAACATTCCAACTTCCTCATTCAATACTAGAACAAAAGAATACACTCCCAAGACACAATCAAAGCCTTCAATCCTCTCTAAGTTTCAAAATCAAGTCAAGTGATCAAAAGTGTTTAGTGACTTGAGAGAGAGTGATTTGTGTTTCTTCTGTTGCTCTTGTTTCTTGGTTGCTTTCTTCTTCTCACTCTAATCTTTCCAAGTGTTTTGTAAAGCTAAGCAAGAGACATCTAATTGTGTGGTGATCCTTGTGGGGTCTTAGTGCCCCATGTGATTAAGAAGAAGCACTCGACCGGTCTAAGTGACCGATTGAGAGAGTGAAACAGTTGAAATAGACTTGGCCTTTGTGTCCTCCTCAACAAGGAGTAGGTTCTTTGAACCGAACCTCGC